>OZ019948.1:8020627-8053685 GCA_963970385.1 Theonella swinhoei | reverse complement strand
GTGTGTGAAGGGTTAATACTGTCACTTCAACATCACAACTGCATCAACCGTCAACTATGTGGGGTCGAACTGGGGGTGTATGGGTGTGTGGAGGGTTAATACTGTCACTTCAACATCACAACTGCATCAACCGTCAACTATGTGGGGTCGAACTGGGGGTGTATGGGTGTGTGGAGGGTTAACACCGTCACTTCAACATCACAACTGCATCAACCGTCAACTATGTGGGGTCGAACTGGAGGTGTATGGGTGTGTGGAGGGTTAATACTGTTACTTCAACATCACAACTGCATCAACCGTCAACTATGTGGGGTCGAACTGGGGGTGTATGGATGTGTGAAGGGTTAATACTGTCACTGCAACATCACAACTGCATCAACCGGCAACTATGTGGGGTCGAACTGGGGGTGTATGGGTGTGTGGAGGGTTAATACTGTCACTTCAACATCACAACTGCAACCGTCAACTATGTGGGGTCGAACTGGGGGTGTATGGGTGTATGGAGGGTTAACACCGTCACTTCAACATCACAACTGCATCCGCCGTCAACTATGTGGGGTCGAACTGGGGGTGTATGGGTGTGTGGAGGGTTAATACTGTCACTTCAACATCACAACTGCATCAACCGTCAACTATGTGGGGTCGAACTGGGGGTGTGAAGGATTAATTCGTTGCATCAACTGAGCAGACTGATTCTGGATTAGTTATGCGTGAGTTATGTTATTCAATTAAGCATAGCCAAATGCATTGATGTACATGCACATGTATTTGCTTTTGTGCAGAATCCAGGGGATGACCTTATGCCTACTTACACATAGCTCTTGCATGCAAGGGTTACCTCATCTCAATTGTGCAGTATACATGTATGTGCTGCATAGTATCATCCTAACTTAATGCTTGGTGAGTTTGGTGATGCATATGCTATGTGCATGTATGTGCACTTCAATTTCCAGACAAAACACTTGCATGGCAGTATGTGGTGGTGGTAGTGTGGTTACTGATTCAATTTGGATTTTAACAGCCACATATGTTAACGTTGTAAGTATGTACAAGGGTCTTGTAATTGAGCTTGTACATGGTATGTTTATGCATTCAGCTATGCAGCCCTTATCTAGCACTGCATACTCTGAAGAAGCTACAATGTATAATATACTCTCTCCAATGGTAGCTGTACATGTAAGATGTAAGAACATGTATATATGTTAATTGTGTGTACATCTATAGCAAATGTATATATCAGTAATAGAGAGAAATACGTATACCTGTATGTGTTTGTCTGCTCTCTCTCTCTCTCACACACACACACACACCAAATGCATAGTGGAAGTATATAAGACCTCACTAGATATCTTGGATATTAAGGAAGTTACTTCTTCAGGTTTCTGTATGTGCATGACTTATGTATTCCAAGTAATGCCCATGCAACTCTGTAGGTACGTACGTGTAGAACAACACATCTCACAATCTGTACAGTGTCGTGCTCCCTCATTTCTCTCCTGCTACATACTCGCTGCTTGGTGAGTTCTGTGGTGCTGTGTATTGTGTTTCCGTGGGTGTACATATTATGCCTCGATCAATCTACTCCTGGATAACCGGAGAAGCGAAAAGACTCCGTGCACCGTCTATGAGGAAGCTAGAAGTGCGGCGAGTTTTGAGCGTACAGGCACTATAGCCAACTAGAAGGCGCGGTGTGCGCAACTGCGAGCTATTCGTAGAGCCAGTGTTGGAGTTTAATAATGGTCCACACTTCACTTACCACATCTCGCCAGGAACTGAGACTAGTGGTGCGCGCGTAGCTACGCGTCCACTTTTAATTGCTCAAATGACGTCAGAAATGTAAATTAGTGTTGTCATGGTGCACACACATTCCACGTAATTGTACAGAGTCAGCTAGGCTAGCCATGCTGTACACATGTACAACAAAACACTACAATGATGTACATGGACATGCAGTTAGGCTAGACACGCTGGAGCAGGCACAAGCATGTACATGTACTACATGCATGTACATGGATATGTACATTGCATGTACATGAATGTACATGGATATGTACATTGTGTACAAAATAACACAGACATAATGACTCCCCTTCTAAAATTTACTGCGGATTTTTATGGAAATGTTGGACTGTCTCTTAGCCTTATTCTAGTGATGTGAGGCATGACATGTGACCTTGTACCCTTCAAAGCAGTGTGTATAGGACTATAACTCTCACTGTGAACACAAAAAGTAAAAGTGCATTTGTGTCACTGTGACTGTATGTGACTGTGTACATCTCACTTCAGCCACAGATGTAGACATTTTTGGTGCATGTGTCTTTATTTGTGAAGTTCTGATCTTCATTCTCCTTCACTCCATCTAGATGCCTGTGATCCAGTAATGAACTATGTAATGAACAAGAGTGTAACAATGGAACACTATAGCTATGTGATTTTTGTAGGGTTTTTTCCTCGATTGAGGTTTTCCCCTGGAGCAGTGTGTTGCTGGTTCCTAAATTTAATGTTTCTCTCCAAATTGGTTATATATCATCTTGTTCACCAACTGATTCTTTGTAAAGAAATTTATGAGTTTTGCTATTTTCATGATTGCAGAGCATACATTATAAAAAGCGGACATCAGCCTGGAGGTACTTGCATGGCCTAGCCTCCCATATGATTGGATAGGTCTGGCAAATTGAACATGTGATAGGAAGCTATATGCATATGGTATGTGTATCATGTCAACACATTACTAATGCCATCATTGATATTAGCTACTACTTGCATTGCTTTTGCATGAGTACTAGTGTCCTAAATTCCGTTGCTGCATGCAGTCAGTGATATTCAGTTAACAGAGTATAATAATATATAATGCTGGTATAGATACAATTATATATATGCAAATTAGGTATTCAAAGGATAGGATTGATAAATGATAGATATATAGAGAGGGATATAGATGATTAATATAAATTAATGATTATATGGCCGTGGCGGCCACGGCCACGTCCACGGCCACGTCTACGGCCACTGTTGCTGTGGCCATTTCTTGGGTCTTCCTCCTGGAAGAATACGATAGGACTAGTATACTAAATTACACAGAATGTATATGCAAATACACCTTTTTCTTCTTAGTTTCTTCTTTCTTTTCCTCCTCTTCCTCTTTCTCTCCATTAATCTTCCTTTCCACTTCTTCTAGTTTTCTCTTTCTACCCTTAAACACCTCCTCCTCCTTTTTCCTCATTTCTTCCCATTCCCTCACCTCCTCCTCCAATCTCCTTTTTGCTGCTCTCAGTTTTTCTTCCACATTCTTTTCTGTATAATTGAAAAGGTCCCTCAAATCACAGTTTAGAACATTTCACTTACTCTCCCTCTCCACCTCTACCTCCATCTCTTTAACCTCCTCAGCTGTAACAGTGTTCACGTGTCCTGCATATTTTCGATAAAGAACAAAATGGAGCGAATGTCGGTAGCTCGACGGTGCGCAGCGGCAGTAGAGTAGTACATACTCACCATTGTTTCCGTTCATTTCTGCAAAAATGGATTGCGACGCTTCTAGCTGCGGGTTTTGTTGCTGCAAAGATCTCGATTTGATTGGTTACTAAACTAATAATTTGATTGGATGATGATATAGCTTGAAATGTAAAAGTGATCCTTCTCCGTAATTCAAGCTCCTTCAATCAGTGAGTGCTCATGCGCATTATTGCGTACCTACGTATGTTTGCAATAGGCTGTTTATGATGACACCATATGGATGGGAGAGGTATGCCATTGAATTCGAAGTCCTACATCAGGTTGCATACACATTCTGTATAATTTGACATAGCTACTAGTCCTACAACAGGTGGCCACAGGGGCGCCGGAAGATCTAAAGCATTGGTCCCGACGAGTGCTAGGGTATTTAATTATTCATAGTTTTCTGCACATGCGCATTCATAGTTATTTGGAATACTTTGCTCTTCAGCACACTCAGCCATTATACATTATAAGTACAACACCAGCTGCACACACGTGGGTAGAACTGCCACGAGTGCATATGCACGTCGGGTAATGTTATGAATATATATAATGAGCAGCGTCAACATTGGTCCCGTAGTCAAGGGACCTGTGGTACCGGCTCCGGCGCCCCTGCAGCTAGGGAAGGTTTGATGCAGAGTAGAATCATCAGGGGAGTGCCCCACAGAATAGGTGACGTGATCAGGAGGGCTACCTTGCCCTGGAGTAGGGTGGTGGGGAGAAAAGAAAAGTTGGTATATAATTACTAATTGTTCGGCTATGTAAACCAAGCGACAGGCTATAAATCAATTATATCACCCTTTAGTAATGCTCCTAGTGGTGATATAACTAATACTCTTGACAATTCATGATAATTCAGATGCATATGGCTATGTAAAAAAATGACGGGAGACAAGTAAATAAAAAATTTAGGAAATTTGAAGTGTAATATAGGGATTGCATAAAAAGAAATGGAGACAAGATTTGGACACAGACTATGTGTTATGATATGTCAACATGTCACACTGGGATTCCTAATGTGAAGGGGTGGTGTCTCATAAATTGTGGTCTAATCCCTATATTGTCGTGCAGTGTCAGAACGTGATTGTTAATGCATGAAATTGTGTGTAAGAGACTCACACAACACCTATGTATACATATTCCCGTACTGTTATGCATAGAGAAGTTAGGAGGCATAGTCAGTACTCGTTAATTTGCATGGACATGCTATGTACAAGCTAAATGACATGTTAACATTCTTTGGTACAAGCTGCTGTACACAATTTACAAGCTATGTTACAAGACCTTCAGAACAAAGTGCTACATTAGAAACAAAACTACTGGAAACATGTTGGGACATTTTTAGAACAGTCAGCATGTAGTAGCCTATACCTGTCTACTGAAATGCAATGTGTAGCATGGTCATAGTACATACGAGCTAAATACATTTGTACAAGTCGCTCTATATCTAGCCTGTTTTACAAGGCTTTCACATTGACTACCTGTATACTGCACGACAATATAGGGATTAGACCACAATTTATGAGACACCACCCCTTCACATTAGGAATCCCAGTGTGACATGTTGACATATCATAACACATAGTCTGTGTCCAAATCTTGTCTCCATTTCTTTTTATGCAATCCCTATATTACACTTCAAATTTCCTAAATTTGTTATTTACTTGTTAAACTATACTATGATACAAAATTGCGCATTTAGCAGGGCTTTCAGATATAGTATTGTGTGGCCTCCATTGTTATAGATGGCCTGAGTCTATTTTTGTTTATTTTACAAGAAGTACATTGTTTTAAACATGACGATGCACTATACCCACAGTGGAACTACATCACTATACAAAGTTTCATGTTTAATAATAAAGGGACTTGCTAACAAGCTGATATGGAAAGGGATGCACTTGATGAAGAGATCTGGCTTTGTCAATATGGCTCTTTTATTCACTCAATAACTCAAAATGCTCATGCAGGCAATGCGTAGTGTATACTCATACAATGTGAAACTTTGAATAATATCATCTACATGTATACAGTATACTGTAGGGCATTGGCACTTGCATGATACTACATAGGCTATATATTGTTACCTACAGATATCTGAGGTTGGCATGTGAGGGTCCTATCAACTATATAATAGGACTAGTATTGAAAATCGAATGTTCAATTGGAGTTGCCCACAAGGATTTTATATAGCATGCATGAATGTAGTAGATACATAAAATATTCTTGCCCTTTTACATAGCTAGATCCTCATGTATAATACTTAATGAATTATGTTCATCAATTGTTTATGAAACTTTGCATTTACATATATAGCTAATAGTGCATGTACAAATTGATGTCCACATACAGATCACTGCATGGCTATGAAGAACCAAAATAATGTACTGTATTACGATTTGAGCATATCATACGATAATGACTGACCAAGATGTAGTGAGAGATATATATACAACTGGAGACTATAATGGATGGGCTATATATGTTTATAGCCCGTTGCTAGGTGGTTGCTAAGATTATTGTAGTGGAATAAATCAACTACAGCCCTCCAGGAAGTGTGAGGGTGCAATATCTAGTGTGAAGGTGTCAATATCTGGTGTGAAGGTGACAATATCTAATGTAGGCCCAGTAATATTCGGCTTAGGCCACCTGCAGGCACGAAAGAATCCTGCACTGTTGCCACTTGCTGAACAGGTCTGAGTATATAATAGGCTTATCATTAAATAGGCTAAAACATGTCACATGGTATATCCTCTCAAACCTTAGGCCACTACTGCAACCTGGTTCATTGGCAGGCAGGGAAGAACCCTCTGGAGGTTTTCGCCAATCAGGAAAGGTCTCAAAATCATCATTGTCACTACTGTGTAAATCACATGAAGGTTTAGAATCCCTATAGTACAAAAGAAATTGCAGTACATACATCTCTTACATGTAATGAATTCCTTACTGTATGGATTTGCAGAGTTCAATATGCTCCGGAAGATAAGATAACTCAACTTTCAGTCCACATATAAGACAACTCTCCATTAGCTGGATATATATACACACAGCAATAATGAAGCCATCCTTCACAATGGTGACAAGTGGCACTCACATTTCAACAAGGCCATCTCCACCCACACACAAGCCTAAATATATACTTACAGAAGAACCTGGAGGAGCAGTTGGAGTTAAATCCAGATCTTTTTGGAGAGGCACAATGTAAGGTGCGTGAAGTACCGCAACGCTGACGTAACGGAGAAGTCATCACCCAGTTTGAAAGTGGTTCTTGTTTCCGAGAATTGAGTATACACTTACAAGCTTGACGTAATTGAGGAAATGAATGCAATACCACCTCTTTGACCTCTTCAGCTGGGAGGTCAAGCTCATCAAATAAAATCTCCTCTCCCAAGCCGGCCTCAAACAATTCATCTTTCTCCTCTTCCGTAGTTGGCACACGTGTTTGCCCAACATAAGCTAAACAAAAAAATTGTGCTTCCATGTTTGTCTCTTTCGTTTCCCCTCCTTTTTCAGCTCAATATTACCTCGCTTTCAAGCTTGTCGCACTATTGCTCGAGTTTCACTCCTGAAAGTCTGATTTCCTCCAACTCGTCGTATTTGTTCAAGCCTAAAGATCGCATCATTGCATCTTGCTCGAATGCCTACAGTCAAATGTATAAATGCTGGAATACATAGCACAAATTGGTAATGATCTCTTGCAACCCCTCCATAACACAGTGCATGGTGAGTTGCCAGCCATATATTATCTATTAACTACTATCATAATAATACCTCCACACTGGGAAAAGGATCCCAACTGCCGAGTTCCAAACTGATGTAGGGAACCAAACTGCTCAGTTGGAGGCAGGGATCCGGAGGATCCACACTGTCCAGCTGGAAGCAGGGGTCCAGAAGTTCCTGAGACTCTACTAAGAGATGCTCCAGAGGCTCCAGACTGTCCAGCTGGAGGCAGGGGTCCAAGAGTTTCCGAGAGTCTACTAACAAATGCTCCAGAGGCTCCAGACTGTCCAGCTGGAGGCAGAGGTCCAAGAGTTCCCATAACAGATGCTCTGGACGGTCCAGCTGCCAGACTGTCCAGCTGGAGTCAGGGGTCCAGGAGTTCCCAAGAGTCTAACAGATGATCCAGAGGGTCCAGGTTGTGCAGAAGCTTCATGTATTCCTAAACAGAGAAAAGGAAAAGAGCTTAAACAACACAATGGACAAATTGGTAACTGACAAATTTTAATATACATGACTGCTACCCTGCATTGCTGCACTGAGCGGAGTTAATTTTCCGATTAACTTGCCTGATAGTGAAGACAGCACATTGATGGCCTCCCTCGTTCTTCTCAATGAGAAGAGGAGAGGTTGAGGCCACTCTCTATCCCAGACATATATAGCTCTATACGGGATCCCGCCACTCTGCACGTGTATAGCACGTGAGGACTCCGCCCCGTCTACGTTGATCATAAGAGCGCAGAATCGGACAGAACACCGACAATATTTTAAAAAACAACAATCGGTTCCACGGAACGACAATCAATTTTTACAGAACGACAATCGATTTCTAGAACGGCAATCGTTCCTACGAAATGACAATTGATTATTACAGAACGACAATCGTTTCTACGAAACAACGATCGATTTCTACTGAAGGACAATGCAGAACGACAATCGTTCCCTATGTAATAACAATCATTTCTACGAAACGACAATCGATTTCTACTGAATGACAATGCATTTCTACAGAATGACAATCGTTCCTTATGGAATGATAATCGATTTTTACGAAGCGGTACTCGAATATTTTGTATTTTTGTCACATTCAGCGTTCCATATCCTTAAGCTTGTTTCATAGAATGGCAGTAGATTAGTAAAACCACATGAACAAAATAAACTAGTGCTACTAGTCCTGTAGAACACTGCTAGAAATGCAGTCTCCACTGGGTACCATTTTGGTTACAAATTAACTAGGTATAAGCAACCACCTTTGATTCATGCACTTTCAATGCCATTAGAATAGCAGTACATTATTAGCACAACCCCATGGAAAAAATGAAATAAGTGCTGGTCCTGTAAAACACTACTAGAAATCCAGTCACCAGTGGGTACCTTTTAATCTGAATAAGGAGACCTCATTAAACTAGGTGTGTTTGAATGAGCTTAGATTACTGCACTTCCAATGCCATTAGAATAACAGTACATTAGTACACTTTCATGGAATGAATATATAATTTCACCCTAGTTCCGTAAAACTGCTTAAGATGCAGTCTCCACTGGGTACCATTTTAGTTCCAAAGAGGCCACATTAATTAGGTGTGTTTGTATGAGCGCCCATCCTTGGAATACTGCACTTACAATGCCATGAGAATAGTGGTACATTAGTACCACTCCATGGAATGAATACACTCATGCTAGTCTTGTAAAACACTGTCAGAGATGCACAGTCTCCACTGGGTACCATTTTGGTTTCAAAGAGACCAAATTAAATTAGGCTGTTGAATGAGAAACCATCCTTGGAATACTTCACTTTCTCAATGCTATTAGAATAGCAGTACACCTCCACGGAATGAATACACTCATGCTAGTCCTGTAAACACTGCTAGAAATGTAAGGTCTCCACTGGGTACCATTTTGGTTACAAAATAAGAGACCACATTATAAGGTATAAGTAACCATCCTTTAATTCATGCACTTTCAATGCCATTAGAATAGCAGTACATTATTAGTACAACTCCATGGAATGAATACACTCATGCTAGTCCTGTAAAACACTGCTAGAAATGCACAGTCTCCACTGGGTACCATTATGGTTTCAAAGAGACGAGGTTGTTGAATGAGAAACCATCCTTGGAATACTTCACTTTCTCAATGCCATTAAAATAGCAATGCATTAGTAAAACTCCATGGAATGAATACACTCATGCTAGTCCTGTAAACACTGCTAGAAATGCAGAGTCTCCACTGGGTACCATTTTGGTTTCAATTGAAGACACCTCATTAAATTAGGTGTGTTTGAATCAGCAGCCATCCTTAAGCTTTGAATACGACAATTTCATAAAATAGCAGTACATTAGTAAAACCCCAGGAACAAAATAAACTAGTGATAATCCTGTAAACACTGCTAGAAGTGCAGTCTCCACTGGGTACAATTTTGGTTTCCAATAACCACATGAATGAGGTGTTTGTATGAGCAACCATCCTTTGATTTGTGCACTTTCATTGTCATTAGAAGAGCACTATATTCAGGGCCGTAGGAAGCACCTTTGAAGTGGTCCGGTCGATGGGCCTCTAAATCACACCTCCTGCAGTGATTAACACTAGTGCGTGTGAGACAGTCTTGTCGCTGCAGCTGTTGATTGTTCACCTGATTGCTCCAACTCCCAGGCCAGCGCTCATTATTGACCACCTGCGCATGTGCAGGCATGAAAGCAACTACTGGTAAAACTGGTCCGGGCAAAAACCGGACCGGCCGGACCGCTTGCTGCGGCCATGATATTATTAATACAACCCCATGCATAAATAAACTATAGTCCTGTAAAACACTGTTAGAAATGCAGTGTCCATTGGGTACTATTTTGGTTTCAAAGGGACTAGGCTGTTGAATGAGAAACCATCGTTGCAATACTTCACTTTCAATGGCATTAGAAAAGCAGTACATTAGGAATGAATATTTTCATGCTAGTTCTCTAAAACATAGCTACATACATAGAAATGCAGTTTCCACTGCAGGGGCGTAGACAACTTTTAAAATTGGGGGGGCTAGTGAACTTAAATGATATTCATGTACCCTTTGACCACACCTACTGTTGCTCATGTGCAGTCGCTGGCTGCAGTTATCACGTCTGGAGGTTGTTGGATATGCCTCAAACACTGCAGTGAAGGTGCAGTTTCACTCATCAGCACACGTTTGGCAGTGACGGCAGATACAGCCTCTGTTGAGTAGTTAGCTGACTGAAGGAGCTACGCAAGAAACTGTGAGGCAATCATCATCCATCGTCGCTAATATGATACTACACTGCGATGAAAAACTGGGGGGGCTTTAGCCCCCACCCCCCGCCACCCCTGCCTATGCCCTTGCACTGGATACAATTTTGGTTCCAAGGGGAGTATATTTTAATTAGGGTCTGTTTAAATGCCCTTTCACTGGATACCATTTTGGTTCCAAAGAGAGTATATTAAATTAGGGTCTGTTTAAATGAGCAACCATCCTTGGAATACAACTGTACCTACTTTACAATGCCATTAGTACAACTCCTTGGAATATGTGCTTATTCTGTAAAACATGGCAGCACAGTCTCCACTGGTTATTAAATTAGAGGCCACATGCATTAATTAGGTCTGTTTGTATGAGCAACCATCCTTTGATTCATGACTTTGAATCTCATTAGTATAGCAGTACATTATTAGCACAAACCCAGAGAAAAAAATATCTCTAGTTTCTATTTGGTTTCAAAGAGACCACATTAAATAAGGTGCGTCTGTATGAACCATCCTTGGATTATTGCACCTTCAATTCCATTAAAATAGTAGTACAACTCCATGGAAAGAAATATTGTATGTAGTGTCTTATAAAACACTGCTAGAAATGCACAGTCTCCATTTGGTACAAATTTGGTTCCAAAGAGACCCACCTTTTGCACAACAAGTCCATTAGAAAACCGGCACTATGAGATCACACACTAAGTCTGCAGGTGTCTTGAAAGGGCCTGTAGTGCATAGATGTAATGTGCATACAATGTACATGCATTGTGCCCTTTCACTTTGCAAGAGCAATAATGTTTGGCAGAAAGTACATGTACCCTGGTAAACAGAACATTCCACTAACTGCAGTGGGAAGTGATAGTGTATTAGGGTATTCATGTAAAAAGGGAGTAGGAAGCAGATAAAGGGTACCACTGTTGTACACTACAAGACTGGTGGGGTTGGTTGAATTTCCTCTCTGTCTCAGCACAATCTCTAGTGAGGCATGTATGTACATGTATATACATGTAGCTGCATCATAGACATTATGAAGTATAAAGGTGTAGGGCACACACACACACACACACACACACACACACACACACACACACACACACACACACACACACACAATACACCGTATCCAATAAAAATATTCTGCAGAGCTACATGTAGCTAGCCTTTAAAAAAGCACAGAAGCAAATTTGTAGAGCCAATCCCCAACCCTTGGGGCGTACTACTACATGTGGAAGTGTAAGTAATGATGCACTTCAAAGGGTTAATAAAACTGTAAAATCCAAATTGAGAACCCATATGGAGTAATAATGCACTCTTGGGTCATATTGCCTAGAAAAAAGCCATCATCAAGCCACTAGCTGGCCAATGATATACTAGTAACCTGTGGGAGTGAGAATATTGATGTATAAAGTGAGTGAGGACTAAGGTCAGCTGTATTTCCTGCTTCTTAGCTCTATCAGCAGGGACAGAAAAAATCATCTCACTGAACTTGAAAAGATCTTCCAGAACTGCACCCAACACCAGCAACACAACTACAGTCCCTGCGCCACCATCAACGGAAAAACCCAGGCTTCTCTACATGCCATATGTAAAGGGCCTGCTGGAGAGGATGCAACGGTCATGTAAGAAACTTGGGATCAGAACTGCAGATCAGATGGCAACTGTATGCAGGGATGTGGACTACACCACAGAAGGGTGAGAATTGACTTCCCAAGACCTATTGTGGAGACGCACACATATACATGTATACATATGTATGTAACCACACACATCAGAGTGGTGGCTAAAGGAGACACACATCTATATGTGCCTTTCCCCAATACCAATTGTGGCACACACATATATAACCACACACATCTGACAGACTATAGCCAGCAATGGTCACTGGCCATGGGAGTAGAAGGTCTATATTGAATTCTAAGTTATCTGAGGACTAACACAACTCTTCCCACAGGGAGAATGTAAACAACACCCACACACATGCATGACCCACACACATGCATGGAGGTTGCCACATGTGATTAGCAGGAAGCATTGCACTTGTGCAGCTATCATTGTTAACCAGAAGTGCATCAAAGGAAAAATAATCTGCAGATCTTTAGTTCAAAGACAATACACTTGCAGTACCAATGTACCTCCTGAACTCCCTAGTCCCACCACCATTCTGGGAGCACTGTACATACGACCACTGAAACACTGAAATCTGTTCACACACCACACACAATGTGCATAGTTCAACCCACAAGTATGAAGACAACTGCAGACAGTGCTCACTCTGATGCATCCAACATATTGTTTCAAGAACTATATATACACCAACATCAGTTTTAGGATGCAACTGAGGCAGCACTGTTTCGGCCTTGTTGGGCCTCATCAGTGCAGTGTAGTCTCATTGGACCCACTTTCACTGACAAAAATGCAATAGTGTTAGGGGCATAGGACGGGGGCATAGAACACTAACAACTCATGTACATGACTCAACAGCATTTGGGAAGGCAGTAGTGAAATGAAAGGAGGATCATCTAGCCATGTAATAGTGTCATGCACGAGTATGGGAGTACTATACAATTTTCAAGTAGACTGTATACAAATTTTCAAGTTTTCTGGGAGGGGGGGAGGGGGGAACAGAGCTGGGCTGGAGGGAGGGGGAATTCCAGGGCCACTAACCAAGAAGCAATACTGCCATTGACCACCCACCCACCCTCACTCACCCACCCACCCTCCCCTCCCTCTCCCTCTCCCCCTCCCCCTCCCCCTCCCCCTCCCCCTCCCTCCCTCCCTCCCTCCCTCCCACCCACCCACCCACACCCACACCCACACCCACACCCACACCCACACATTCTAGAGCATCAGCTCTAACAAGGCACAAGGCAACATGAGCAAAATTGGCAAGTATGTACCCTAGTGTGTGTAGAGGAGGGGCATAGTGTAGTGTTCAAAGGGCCTAATCAAACTGTAAAATCGTAATTGGTCACTGTACTCACTTATCTAGCAATGCAAATAGAGTGTTCGGCAACAAAAGGCTTATTGTGGGCAACAGGCTGACTATAAGAGCAAATTGAGAAAGTAGCCTAACAGCAATAAAAATAGCCTTAATTGGGGTGCATTCCACTGTGCACTCATGTAACTATTACATATACATTTCAAATCACACCCCTTGTGTGACTGGGAGAAGGGGTGGAATTGTGAATAAATGTTCATAGTACGTAAGAGGGGATAAGTGAGTGTTGGGTAATTGGTCTGATAGCACATACAATGTATGAAGTAACCACAAATACCTTAATGACTCTTGGCTACTTACTCATACAGCATATTTCAGCAGTAAACCACACACTGTTCATTAGTACATAGATGGCCACCTAACACAGACTATGCACACACATTGAAGCCATCTATGTACTAATGACACTGTGTGGTTTACAGGCTCCTGTTTGCTGTACTTAGTACCACTCAGGAAGACACTAGGGCATGTTTAGTCCAGTGTCACTGAAACTTTCAGGGATTGCACAGTTGCCTTGTGTATGCTGGTTGTAGAGTGCACACACACACACACACACACACACACACACACACACACACACACACACACACACACACACACACACAGTGACCAGTTCATCACTTTCTAGAGTAAACTCTGCATCAGCTCTAACAAGGCAACATGAGAAAAATGTGAAAGTAACGGTGTATGTATGTACCCTAGTGTGGGTAGAGGAAAACAAGAGGAGGGGCATAGAGTAGTGTTCAAAGGGCCTAATTAAACTGAAATCAGAATTGACCACAACACTAAATAAGCATTAGCGGAAGTTAAAATTCTAGCTACCTTGCTTTGAGCATGTAAATAACAGCCACACAGAGCAACAAACAGACTAGGGTATGCACATTGTGTTCATCATGTACATGTGGTGTAATGTCTGCACATAATGTACACATGTATATATGGATCTGACCTAATTAAGGTTGTGTAGAATGAAGCTGGAATGATGGGATGACTCCATCTTGATCTGATTTAGTGAAGTTCCTGTTCCAGAGGGCTAACACTTAAATAATAGTGCAGACGAAGGAATATTATAGTACTTATGCTTTTGTTTCACTGCAAGTGTGGGTAGGGGAAGGGAGAGGAAGGGCATATAGAGTGGACAGTGAGTACAGCCTTTGCACCAGGAGCATGTAAACCACACACGTTACCTAACACAGACTATGTTGAAGCCATCTATGTACTAATGACACTTGGTTTACAGGCTCCTGTTGTGAAATATGCTGTATATACATATGTTCAAAAGGCCTAATCAAACTGCAAAATCGTAATTGCCCACAACACTGGAAACTAAGCATTTTTAGCTAAGCACACACACACACACACACACACACACACACACACACACACACACACACACACACACACACACACACTAGCCTCACCCATAACACCCCAGTGCAATTATGTACACTTCCACGAAATTAACATAACTGTGACACCACAATACCCCTTGAGCGTTAACTAGCATAGAGTTGCAAGCTGTGTATGCATGTGTAGAATACCTCTATGAGCATGCTGGCGGGATGTGTGTGGCTGGGCTGGCCTGTGCTGCTGGGCTAGGCACATTTTGATGCATGGGAGCCTGTATGCTGTGTGACGCGGACAAAAGCCTTCCCAAAACTGTAATCCCCTTTTCCCTCTCAATTTCCCTCCCTAACTTTTGATACCCTCCATAATTAACACACAGACACACAGACACACACACACACACACACACACACACACACACACACACACACACACACACACACACACAAACTGCGACTCGAAAGTACATTGCACTTTCCCTTGCAATAATAGGGCTGGTGTCATTAACTTTCTCTGGAAACTGTCTGATCTTGTTTTCTGTGCTTTTTGGGCTAGCCCTATATTCCTTTTTGTAAGGACAGGGACACCTTGAAAGGGCATTCCAATAATAACAAGGATAGGTACACCTTGGGACAGGGTAGGAAAGGACACCCCAATAATCTTCAAAGTTTGGTTGATTTCTGCAAGTCTGTGCACTTTACATACTTTGAGGGTCTTAGTGGGTACAGAAACACGTAGGTGTATGTGTCTAAAAAAACAAACCTAAATGTGCAGATGTCCTAGGTGTGTATGGAGTTAGCACCTGAACATGAGGCCTCAAGATTGTTACATGTTATATACAGACCAGGCAGCATTCACTGACACATGACATGCATTCTACATCTAAATGTCTTCTGTTCGCATGAAGTTGCAAAGCATGTACAAAAGTGCTTTGCAACTTCCTCCCAAGTGACATCACGTGGCAACAGGCTGACTATAAGATAGGCCAATTGAGAAAGGAGCCTAACAGCAAACAAAATAGGGGTGCACTTGACCATGTGCTCATGTAACAACATTAATTCACATATGTTTCAAATCACACGTGACTGAGATAAGGGTGAAATTGTGCATAAATAGCCACCAATAACAACAAATATCTTAACAATACCATCAATACCTCTAGGGCTAGTGTACTAAATTGTGTGTGTAAGTGAGGGATTAAGTGGAGGGAGAGTGGTGGGTGCATCATACATACACTCTAAAAACCTATAACTAGACTATGAAAAACTAGACTATGAAAAACTAGTATATGGAGTGGTGCATGTATGTGCGTAACAGTATTCAATCATGGTAATCTTACGCATTATAGCTTTAGTCTCTGGTATACACACCCTGTGTCCTTGAGGTGGTGGTGTTTTCAAGTATTTAGGGATATTAACTGGCACTTCCCCATCCACACAATTAGAAAGGCCTGGGAACCACGCTTAAAGAAACCCAGCATATGTACACTATCCCACACACTATATCTACACATGGGAAGTCTCAATTGACCATTTCCAGATTCTAATCTAAAGTAAAATCTCTCAGTAAGTAATCCAACTTCCGGAGCTAGTACACACTTGCGATCAGATCACACCACACCACACCACATCAGATCACACCACACCACACCACACCACACCACGCTCCTTTATATCCATACATGTGGTGTTTTGTCCGGAGCTAGTACACACTTGCGATCAGATCACACCACACCACACCACATCAGATCACACCACACCACACCACACCACACCACGCTCCTTTATATCCATACATGTGGTGTCTTGGAAGAAGGACACCTCAATAATAAAAGTAGTGACACCTTGAAAGAAGGACACCTCAATAATAGAGATAGGGACACCTTGGAAGAAGGACACCTCAATAATAGAGATAGTGACACCTCGAAAGAAGGACATCTCTAATAATGGCCGCAAACTTCAAACTAAGTATACATGAAATAATCAAACCATACATGTGGTGTCTTGGAAGAAGGACACCTCAATAATAAAAGTAGTGACACCTTGAAAGAAGGACACCTCAATAATAGAGATAGGGACACCTTGGAAGAAGGACACCTCAATAATAGAGATAGTGACACCTTGAAAGAAGGACATCTCTAATAATGGCCGCAAACTTCAAACTAAGTATACATGAAATAATCAAACCACGAAACTCACAAAGCAATACAATACAACACAATACAAGTCACCTCAGGCAGTTATTTTCAAAGAAAAAAATTCCTCAAGCAGGACTCGAACCAACTAGGTGAGCGATCTTCCTGTAATGGAAGGAGAGAGGGAGGGAGAAAGGGAGATAGAGAAGCAACAAGAGGAGACAAGAATGTGCTGCATACAGAGCTAGCTATCTGCTGTGTGCGAGGTTCTCGTTCCATTCGTCGTAGGACTCTTACACATGGAAATGGCCTGGCACCAGTGGACTTTGTTTCTGCCGAGTCTCACTTGAACCTTTCATAGTTCCGAGTTATTTGTATATATTGTCCAATAATTTATTTTCATTGGCCTATGTGTGCTTATGTGCATTGGGTGTGCATATTTATTACAGTGTACACGCATCTTTTCTGGTTGCAGAAGTTTAGTAAGAGTGCAAGATACAGAGAGAGAAAAGTATACAAAAAGTAGGTGGGGCTCACTAAACTCGGATTTGCATGACAACTGGCCTGATCGATTGCACATCATCTGCCTAGATTTGAGACACAATCATAATTGTGCATGTATATGTAAGACCAGCTGTCCAGGGATCTCGAGAATGTCCCACCAATGTGGACATTTCTTACACTTCTGTTGCATATGTAGTACATGTATGTGTTAGGCATGTCAGCGAGTACGGTTTGCTCCCAGTCCTGATTTAGGAGACTACGCAGCAGTTGTTGACACATCGCATACGCATGCGCATAAGACACAGGACGTGTATATTTAGAGCAACATAATTCGCAAGACCTATATATATACTGTTGCTGTTTCTCCTCGACTTTGACTGTTGCAGTTGTTTCTGATGGGTGTGGCCCATTGACTGGTGGTGGTGTACGTCCCCGTTGGTATACTCTCCCTACTCTGTACCATGGCTGCAGTAAAAGCAGGTGCGTGCATATACTGGACGCAATACTGAGTAACTGAGCAAGTAAATATTGCAAGTCAAGATCGATAGAATACGCCTCGACAAGCACCAACATAAAGCCAAAGAAGTAGATCTATCTCGCCTTGTACCAAAAGTTCGAGAAAACGTGCATAAACTATCGATCTTCACTTGTAATGCGATATTGACGGCGCATCGGTGAAATGCTATAAAGGGTATATATGGGTCACATCATTAGCTTTAGGGAAACCTTTGCACTTTGAATTCTTCAGAGCTACCTCATGGAAAATGCAGAGCCTACATGGGAAATCTAACTGGGAGCTGCCAGTAAGTACATAACACCTACATAAACACTGTCAAGGTTTTCAAACTTGTATTCTTGTGTTAGGTACACACGCTAGATTGTGTGTTTTTTGTGTAGCTGGGACAGGCATATTTTGATGCATCAAAATGTGTCTGTCCCAGCACCACGGGCCAGCTCAGCCCTACACAGCCTGCTAGCATTCTCACAGAAGCACTGTACACATACAACACATGCATAGTAGGACAGAGGATGCCCCAGCCTTGGGAACAGGGATGGATCTTTGTGGCTGGCCAACTCTCCCCACACATCCAATGCCACAAACTCATACAAAAAAGTCTACCATTTGTATGTAGTTACTCTATGCAGCGTAACATACCTGGGGTGTGCTTGCAACTCTATGCTAGCACGCCCTATACCTACCTTATATTTGCCTTGTGTTGTGTTGCCTTATATATTACCTTATATTTGCCTTGTGTTGTGCCTCTTTGTATGTGTGATTCGGCCCAGCCAGCTGAGCTGTCTCGGTACCTTTTTTCTGGGAGGGAGGGAAAATCGCCTAGTACACACTGTATGCGCATGCACACAATTGTCCTGGAATTCCAGGGCAATAGGATACTGCTAGAATAAGTCCGTATATAAATGATGTCTCATAAAAGCAGTATAAATGTGGTGGAATGGGACTGCGTCTAACTGGGGGTTTTGTTTGACAAGAAGCACGGTAGAGACAACAGCCTTGTCGTCGTAATTTCTCTTATGGTTGATCCTGATTAGAGGGGTTCCTGCTGTCCTGTTTATTGAGGTGTCCTCATTTTGTGGTGTCCTGATTAGAGGGGTTCCTGCTGTCTTGTTTATTGAGGTGTCCTCATTTCGTGGTGTCCTGATTAGAGGGGTTCCTGCTGTCCTGTTTATTGAGGTCTCCTCATTTCGTGGTGTCCTGATTAGAGGGGTTCCTGCTGTCCTGTTTATTGAGGTGTCCTCATTTCGTGGTGTCCTGGTTAGAGGGGTTCCTGCTCTCTTGTTTATTGAGGTGTCCTCATTTCGTGGTGTCCTGGTTAGAGGGGTTCCTGCTGTCCTGTTTGTTGAGGTGTCCTCATTTCATGGTGTCCTGGTTAGAGGGGTTTGTGCTGTCCTGTTTGTTGAGGTGTCCTCATTTCGTGGTGTCCTGGTTAGAGGGGTTCCTGCTGTTTAATAATATTAAAGGGCATATCACAAATCTGCTTATAGCCAAGAAAGGAAGAAAAGTCAATATCAGTTAACGTAATAACAAACACAATGAGTGTGAAGAAACTCCTAGCAACAGCTCGCCCAGGTGCACACATACTACAATGTATGTAACTGTGTAAAAACATGTACTACATGCGTGTACATGTGAGTGCTAGTGGCTTGTGTGTACAGTGTATACCACAACCATACTCATCAGGAGTATGTATAACACATGTACCCCTGTAGCTACTGCTCTGAAATTGATTACATGATTTGATTCCTTTCTAATTTTTGGAAGCCTCCTTTTGGAGGCTGCCCTTAACAACTACATGTAAGTATAAAAGGACCCTAGTAATTGTGATTAGGTTTACATGTAAGTGCGTGCACTTTTCAATGACTCAGTTCTTTTCAATGACTCAGTTCATGCATCATGCACGCTGCTGAGGGTTTGATATACTCTCGTAACCTTGAGATATATTCACACGGCACATATAGCCTATATTTGAAAGGAACTTGGAACAAAGAACGTTAAATGTAGTGACAACAATAATTTCCCAACAAAGGACACCACCTGAATAACGGACAGTATGGGCCTTGCACCGAGGTGTGGGAGAGTGCACTGTAGATACATTCTTTTAGACCTGAAGATGTCCTCAGGTACATGTAGGTGCACACAACTGAATAAAAGATTCCCTAACCACACCCAGGATTGCATACAGTGGGGGTGCACTGTGATTTCCCCCCTTCAGCTTGAGTTCCCCCCAGAATTAGGTGTGGTAGCTTTTTGTACAAAATCCATTCCTGCCCTAATGATATCCTACAGGTGTAAGTGTCCAACTACAAAAGAAATGTAATGAGAGAAAATATGATTTGAACCCACACTCAGCTGCAGGTGCTCTACCAACTGAGCTACTGAGGCACTACTAAATGCTAGCACATATGCACCTACACACCTACACTCCCCCCCACACCCCCCCACACACACCTACACCCCCACACACACCTGCACCCCCCACACATGTCACCATATGTGCATATGCCATAACCTTCAGCGTACATGTGAGAGATCTCTTAATTAGCTCAAGCCTGTTTTGAATGGTTCCTGCATACATTGTACCTACATGTATCCCTGTAGTGGTGTGTAGATTAGAGAGGTGTAACAAATGTTGCAGTGAAACAATGTAGTAACCCTCCCACACACAAAATTGCAAAAGTGCATGGCTGGGTTGTGATCTCTAATTAATGCACACTGGGTGCAGATTGAATGGCTATCTCTCTCACGAATACACATGTAGTGTGGTAGCATTACATGTATGTGACTCTCACTGTACATGTGCACGTACATATAGTAATGATTAATTTACATGCACACCTGGCTGTACTTACTGTAATAAGTATATAAGCTCCTGGTTTCTGTACCCTGAGAGCCTTAACCACCTGGAGCATGCGCAGCCACGGGGTAATTAAAAATCACATTAATGGCTGTACTCACACACACACACACACACACACACACACACACACACACACACACACCATGTTTGTGTAAGCCTTGAAACCTCCCTATACAACAACCTTTTGCAACTTCCCCCCAGTGTTTGCTAAGTCCCAAGACAGTGTTGAATATAGATTCACCTCTCCATCAGTGTTCATTATGAGAGTAAAACATTTCAAATGTTGAAAGATCAGTGCCGAAAAGTAGAGAAACAAGTGCAGTATAATGCAGCAAGACAGGGAATGAGGGCCTGCAACAATAATAACATGCGTAACCCATAGAGATGTAGGGAGGGGTTATTATTGTTGCATGCCCTCTTCTTTTGTATATGCAGTCAACTGATACAATGTAAGTAGACATGGGGAGGGGAAGGTGTCCCGAAAGTACATAAATGATGTGATATTGTGGCCAGCTCTCTGCAGTGGGAGGGAATTCCACTGTGGAAGGATGAGGGAACAAAGGCCTATGTTGGGCCCACTCTCACCCTTCTGTGGTGTAGTTCACATCCCTGCAGACACTTCAGGTCAGGGTAGGTCCAAGACTAGTATGGCAGCTGCACAGGTGTTGTCTGATAATCACATGCCCAAAAGTACAGTTATTTACGTGTAGCACGTGCACCATTCCCTATGTATGAACCTGTGACATCCCTCCTTACGGTTGATTCACACTGCTTTAACAATGGAAAAGTTAGGCAAAACATGTACATGTATAGGTTTGTGGTGTGAATCCTCCTAAGAGTGACATGTCTGCTACCTCCACGTGGTGTCACTCGGGAGGAAGTTGCAAGGCACTTGTGTGCTTGACAAGTATTCTTATTAGGTCCACATTCACGCACCGTCAGTACGTGTACTGTCCAGAAATAATTATACCCTACATACCAGAGTATCCACCTAGTATATAAACATAGTGTCTGAATTACCAAATTCTTCTAGAGGGACAGTACACACAGTGTCTAGTCACTCTGATGTAAGGGAGGGGGGAAAATCACACTTGGTCTGGCCTGACCACACCAACATATTGTATTTGAGATGTGCTTATCATTACGTACATATTTGGTCTCATTGGTGCATAATAAATCTTGATTGAAGCCATTGTTCATAGTTTTGTGCAATTGGATGGAAGCCATTGCAGGTAGAAGGTAGCAGTAACCGTCTCTCTCTAGAAGCTGTAAAGCTGCTACTTTATATTTCCCTCAGCACCCTCTGATCTGTAAATCTTTGAACTTTTCCAAACACAAGATAAAACCTCGCTAGACCAACTTCTGTTGTCTTAGTATCTTACCCTAAAGATCTGCTTTGGGCTGCTGCAATTGTCATGCAATACCTAGGGTAGTAGGGTAGTGTAACTGTTGCCTTATTTGTGTGTACGGCACCTACATGTATATGCTTGATGTACTGTGTGTTTTTGAACCTTGAAACGTAAAAGTGTGCCCTAGTGCTGAAGGAAAATGTGTCCCGTTTTCAACAGTGTCCAACACGCTGTACGCTTTCCATGAGACCTTTACGTGTGCAGCTACGTGTACATGTACATCTCTCATTTTGTAGCAATGTGAGAAACTGTACACTACTTTTACATTGGAAATGGAGCAATGTTATTCCTGTATTGACATATATCATCACGCTTAGTTCTTGTGGCAATTTAATTCCATCTCTTGTGCGTGATGAGCTTGCTAGCCAAACACTAAATACAGACAATGTTACATACATTTTGTTACAGCTTAGCTGTAACATTGAAACCTTTGCTCTGATCTACCTGTAGATGATCTCTTCTGTTCCATGATTAGAGCCTAACCCATTTTAATTTCAGGATAGGAAGAGGACTCTAGTTAGAATTACCTGTCACCTGACAGCCAGTGCTGAACCCTTCCTATAATATTATTCATAGGCATACCTGGCAAAACCACAACTGTAAGACCAGTTTGAGTCAACACTATAAATGGAGAAATGAACACAGTATAGTTGGGGTGGAGGGGCTGCATTGGGAGAGCTCCATTAATGTGATCTCTCTCGTCGTCTCCATGCATTGGGAGAAGCTTTCCTGACTCATAAGCAATGCCCCTTCACCCCTAGACCTTCTTAGGACTTATTTTTCATTCTACATGTAGGTTGGATGAGCATATATATATATATACAAAAATCTCCTGTTGACACGACTAGATAGCTCGCTTCGCTCGCAATAATATGTGTACATATTGGGCTGCTGCAATACCTAGGGTAGTAAGGTCAAGGTAGTGTTACACTTGTTGCCTTATTTGCATGTACGGCACCTACATGTATATGCTTGATGTGTTGTGTTTTTGAACCTTGAAACGTTTTAAAGTGTGCCCAAATGCTGAAGGAAGACGCGTCCCGTTTTCAACAGTGTCCAACACACTGTACACTTTCCATGTGACCTTCACATGTGCAGATACATGTACATCTCTCATTTTGTAGCAATGTGAGAAACTGTACATAGGCCTGGCTTGCAACATACACTTTCCAAAGAAAGGGGGCGAGTCACTCTACCGCCACTTTGCTAGGAAATCACACGACTTTCTTAGTGACCATAGGATTGTTCCACTAGAGCACTGTGAACCAGATGCCCTACCAGAACAAGAAGTATTTCGGATTAGAACACTTTTCCTACGTGACCTTAACATGTGACCTATGGAAAACCTTTCTTGCCGTATGACTGCTCTTCTCTCATTCTCTCCTCTACAGACACTTGCTGTGCAGCCCCACCTCTCACCTCCACAGACGCTGACTCTTCATCACACCCCCTCCCCTCACCTCCACAGACACTGACTCTTCATCACACCCCCTCCCCTCACCTCCACAGACACTGACTCTTCATCACAATAATATGTATTTCACCCCCTGTTATCTCCCCACAGCATCACTCTGCACATGCTTGAACCCTACATGTTGCCTAGGTGAAGTGCAGCATTGTACTGCAGTGCTTCCGCTCCACCCTAACAACCGAGCCTTTGTCCTCACACTGCCTATCCCACATAGCATTAGCACACGCATTCATCCTGCGAATTTTTTGTATCACCATTCATTTCCCTGAAGGAAGTATTCTGGTATTGCTGCGCAGAGCTGGCTACCCCTGAGTCTCTATCTCAGAACTCACACGCAAATCACAGAGACTACAAGGTCAGGAGCCACTGTCGGAGCCGGCTCCTGAGTGAGTACACTGTTGCCATGCCCCCTTTGAGGCAGGGGAAACAATCCCCTCTCATGCATGTGTGAGGGTTAATGACACTCAATAATAAGTACACCCTTTAGTAACTACACTAAAAATAAGGACAACCTTTAGCCACTGAATAATAGGGCTCCCTTAGTAAGGACACCTTTAGTAAAGACATAATAAGGACATCCTTTAGTAATTAAGGACACTGAATAAGTGCAATAATAAGACACCACTTAGCAAGGACACTCAATAATAAGACACCACTTAGCAAGGACACTCAATAATAAGACACCACTTAGCAAAGGACACTCAATAATAAGACACCACTTAGCAAGGACACTCAATAATAAGACACCACTTAGCAAGTACACTCAATAATAAGACACCACTTAGCAAGGACACTCAATAATAAGACACCACTTAGCAAGGACACTCAATAATAAGACACCACTTAGCAAGGACACTCAATAATAAGACACAGATGGCACCCTTTAGTAAGGACATGTACGCTCAATAATAAGGACGCCTTTTAGTGTCTTTTTATCTGCAAGAGCCTAATTGAGACCATTGGAGCTCATCTGTATTTTGAACTCATAGAGACCACAGGAGCTCACACACACGTTTGTTTCCTGTATTTTATGCTGTTAGAGCTTACTTAGACATGCAAACATGTTTTTTTGTTTTCTGTATTTTGAGCTCATTGAGACCTTAGGAGCTTGCAAACATGTTTTTTTCTGCATTCACCAGTATTTTGAGCTGCTTAAGACCACAGCAGCTTGCAAAATTGTTTTTCCCCCTGCATTTTGAGCTGTTAGAGCCTAATTGAGACCTTAGGAGCTTGCAAACATGTTTCCTTTCTGCATTTCACCTGTATTCTGAGCTGCTTGAACCTCCTTGAGACCACAGGAGTTTGCATAAATGTTTTTTTCTGCATTTTGAGCTGTTAGAGCCTAATTGAGACCACAGTAGCTTGCAACCATATTTCTTTTCTGCTCATTGAGACCACAACAGCTTGCAAATGTATTTGCAAGCTGTTGGTGCATTTCACCTGGTTTTTTTAGCTGCTGATAATTGAGACCACAGGAGCTTGCAATTTTATTTTTGCATTTCATCGTTATTATGAGCTTCTACATAGTGCCTAATTGAGATCGCAGGCACTTGCAAACATGTATTTTACCTCCCTCTCCCTCTCCCTCTCCCTCTCCCTCTCCCTCTCCCTCTCCCTCTCCCTCTCCCTCTCCCTCTCCCTCTCCCTCTCCCTCTCCCTCTCCCTCTCCCTCTCCCTCTCCCTCTCCCTCTCCCTCTCCCTCTCCCTCTCCCTCTCCCTCTCCCTCTCCCTCTCCCTCTCCCTCTCCCTCTCCCTCTCCCTCTCCCTCTCCCTCTCCCTCTCCCTCTCCCTCTCCCTCTCCCTCTCCCTCTCCCTCTCCCTCTCCCTCTCCCTCTCCCTCTCCCTCTCCCTCTCCCTCTCCCTCTCCCTCTCCCTCTCCCTCTCCCTCTCCCTCTCCCTCTCCCTCTCCCTCTCCCTCTCCCTCTCCCTCTCCCTCTCCCTCTCCCTCTCCCTCTCCCTCTCCCTCTCCCTCTCCCTCTCCCTCTCCCTCTCCCTCTCCCTCTCCCTCTCCCTCTCCCTCTCCCTCTCCCTCTCCCTCTCCCTCTCCCTCTCCCTCTCCCTCTCCCTCTCCCTCTCCCTCTCCCTCTCCCTCTCCCTCTCCCTCTCCCTCTCCCTCTCCCTCTCCCTCTCCCTCTCCCTCTCCCTCTCCCTCCCCCTCCCCCTTCGCCAGTGGACAAATGTGTGTGTGTGTTATCATTAAGGTACACTTACTTTTCCCCTGCTTACCACTAGTTCCGGTTGCTCTGACAGCACCCTGTACACTTCGTTACCCCTGTAACAATGTAGTTAGAGATAGTTTGGTACTGTCGAACCACCCCGAACTGATGTGAAATATAACTTTCCACATCTTGCTATCTATGTAATACACTGTGATAAAACAGGGTGCCCTTTGCTGCCTCATATATCTAGAAATATTCTCATGCCATTTTTCTACAGTTCTAGCATCATTACTGACAGGGCCCCTGCTCCCACAGTGCATTCCAGCTCTTTACCTCCTCCAGCAGCTGTATGGAGATTTGGGTACACATGGAAGAATACACAAGGGAAGAGGAGTGCTGGAAAGGAAGAACAGACAGAAGAAACATGATCTCTGGTGTGATTGTGTCCCCATATATACTAAATGTTGTGTCTATTTATGATCCATGTCATGTGTAGCCTTTTTCATAATTCACTGTGTGATGGTTTTACTATTGTTTGTGTACATTCACATGCTATGTTTTGTCTTGATATGGCTGTGTGAACCTGTGTGCATCTCTAAATAGCCAAGTGCATATGCGCTAATGATGTCACTTACACATGCATAGGGAACCTTCGCTGTGGCAGCTGAGGAATGCAGATACATAATATAACCCAAATGAAAGTTTTATAATGTACATCTTCGATAATAATTATGTACTTGTAATGCCCTGCAGGTTGAACCATCATACTATCTGTAGACAACTGTATATACCACCACACAAAATATGAGGTGGTCACATGCAGGCACCCAGCCTAGTAGGAACCAGCCACAGTCTATTCCCTTGAAGTAGTCATTTAGTACATACACTGTCCAAAACTACAAGTACAGTATCCCCAGAGAGCATAGCCCAAGGAAGATGAATAGTGAGGATTACATTCCTCTCATTTACGCATATAATACGTATAATAGCGACTTGTTTACATTCCTGCGGTGTGCTCCCAGTTTGCCTTATAAGGATAACGCCAGTGACGTTATCCGTCTCAGGAAGTCGGTATGCAGAGGGCGAGGCAGAGGGCGCCTGAATACACGGCATGCGCTCTTGAAGCAGGAAGAATCGGCAGCTACTGGTGAGTGTATAGCATGTATTTACATTGTACGTGTAAATTCACCAGATTTTCCTCCTTTCGGATGGAGTCTGGGCATGCATGAGACCCTGAAATTGAAGACAAATCTCTAATAGAGGCACACCTTCAGGTCCCAACTCTGTACATACCGACCTTATGAAATGAGGACATCTCTCACATCTTCAGGTGCCAACTCCACTGTTGTGCCCTAACTCATGGCAGTACCTATGCTGGTGTAATATAGTATGTATATTGTAGTGTTTACCTTATCTCTTTGTGCGTGCCTTAGTTGGATATATACATGTACCCTCCCTCCAGTGATGATCGTCATAGTGAGAGGCTGGCCAGCTGATCTGCTGACAATGCAGGGCTATATACTGGTGAGTCTAAAAACTCCCTAATTCCTTCCTCCATAAGGACTGTACACTACTTTACATTGGAAATGGAGCGATCTGTGCAACTCTTGCACTAATTTGTTCCCTGGCCAGGAACGTTTTACTGCATATACAATTATAATATACAAACACAAAAGGGGAAAATCTGCATGAAAAAATTAGTTCACCTTTCGTGACTGGTGGCCGAAAGCAGCCTGGGCAGTAAATACATGTAGGTCTGCTTTCTGCTTCTCAACGAACTATTGTGAGAAAAGCCTTCATGCAGACCTAGAGTGAGCACAGTACCGCCATTAGAATGTGTCGAAGTAAATATAAACTGGCGCAAGAAAATGTGTGTGTAGCTGTACTTCAATTGCCATCCTATTATAGTCCATATGTACATGTATACCAATACAAAAAATAAAGTGTATTGCTAGAGAGAGCTCATGATACTGCTGCTTACAACAGGTCTGTAGAGATTCTTGCACTGAGAAATGACATGTGAATAATTAATGAGCAAACACTATCGTAACCTTAACATGAGCCAGAAATCTTTCTTACACCCTCACTACATTAGTATATGTACACTTCATGTTTTCCTTCTTTGTGACAATTTTTACTGTGGTTGATGAACTCTTTGTGTCTGATGAGCATGAATGGGTGAAGGATATTAGGAGGGAGAGAGTTCATTAGCTTCATTTTTGGCTTGTATAGAGGAGAGTATTAGTGAGAGGGAGGGCAGGCATAAATAATCACTGGTGTGTTGTATCCACTGTTTGGCTGTGAAAATGGGGCCGTAAATGTATACGACAGTTTGTACTCTTCGGTTTCAAGTAAAACAATCCACTTGATTGCGAGCATGACCCCTCCAGCTCAGCAGCAAAGTTGGTAGTCAGGATGATGGATGTCGAGAAGCAGTCGAACGGATCGGACTGCGGTGTTTTAGCTATTGCCTACGCCTTTGATATTTGTAGTGGATTTGACCCATGCCAGGTGAGGTTTGATTACAGAACAATATGGCAGCACTTGAGCGTGTGCTTGGAGAGATGCCAGTTTTCACGCTTTCCCACGTGTGGTGAACGGAAGAGTGCTGCAGTTAAATCCTCCAAAACTTTAGATCTTCACTGTTCCTGTCGCATGCCCGAATAACCAGGTGATAAAATGGCCGAGTGTGATAAGTGCCATGTTTGGTATCACCGCCACTGCATAGATATTTTCAGTGAAGTGTTTGGTAATGTTGAAGTTTCGTGGCAATGCAAGGCTTGTTGTGACAGTGCATGATTGCTAGCTGTGTCCTGTCAATCATTAACTGCAAACATGTACTCTGTGTGCATGTGAATGAGTTATTGCTATGAGTTGTTGCTCCGTCTTTGCACCTGAGCGAGCTGTTGCAATGATCATGTGTGTAATGCAACTGACCGTGATTACGTTGACACGCTTGTCGTATAATGTAGGTATTCAAGTGAAAAGGCACACAGTAAGTGCAATTTTTGCCTGAGTGAGTTGTTGCTAGGAGTCGTTCGCTAGTTGTTTTAGTGCATGCATATTATGTGTGAGCCTGAGTGAGTTGTTGCTAGGAGTTGTTGCTCCACGCTCAGAGGTTCTTTTGGTGTATGTATATTATGTGTGAGCCTGAGTGAGTTGTTGCTAGGAGTCGTTGCTCCATGCTCAGTTCTTTTAGTATATGCATATTATGTGTGAGCCTGAGTGAGTTGTTGCTAGGAGTCATTGCTGCACGCTCACGTTCGTATGCATATTATGTGTGTGTGTACATACATACGTGATTGTTCATGCGTGGCCCTATTGGGGTGTGGGGGAGGGGGCTGAGCAAATCCCCTTATTGTTGTGTGTGTGTGTGTGTGTGTGTGTGTGTGTGTGTGTGTGTGTGTGTGCGTGTGTGTGTGTGTGTGCTTACGGGATTTGGGGTTCAAGGAGTCACACTGTGAGTTGAATCTGAGGATGAAGTGCATAACCCTCATGCAGTTATGACTACCAAGTAAATGTATTAGAGCTCCTGACTCTCTTTGTTCTCTGCATACTTGTAGCTAATGCAAAACTATATCTAACAGCAAGTCATGATTGTTGCGATCTCCAATTAATGTGCACCTTCAGGCATAAACCGCTGCCTAAAACTGATACACTTCTGACGATACAGCTCCAGACTTACTATTACAAAGTAGCAATACTGCTTGTCAATATATCCATGTTTGGCAATCACAACACCTTGAAAGAAGGACACCTCAATAATAGAGGTATAGGGACACCTTGAAAGAAGGAAAGAGGCTGGGCACGAGACTAGCTGTACTACTAGATTTTACTGTAAAACTTGGCCTTGTTGTGTTTGAGGAGAATCAGCCGTGTTCAGAAACCCCCGGAAACCCCGTGCCTACTATACTTACATACTTTACTGCTTTACTAGACTTGAGGCCAGTAGAGAGGCAGAATGCAACAGGAGAGGCAGAGACATTAGCATCATTATTGACCTCATTCTCCTCTATATCTACATTTCTGCTTCCTTTAACCATACTATGCATTACTGCGCGAGGCACTGAGTGTATACCTAGTACATAATAAAGCCACATTGATAATGCACAAGTCATCCAAATACATGTTCAATCCACCTGTTTATGTGGTTTAGATGGATTGCTAGCTATGCTACTATGAGCCTGAGGTTATATGTACATGTACTTGTATAATATGTTTCTTAAATCTGGGCTTGCAGAGGAATGGGAGAAGTGGCAGGATCACTCATGCAGAGTGAAGGTACATGTAAGTAACTACATGTACGTTATCCTGTTGGAGGATCAGTACCAATTTTTTTTATTCTTTTTATAGAGTGGGTGCATACATTGTACATTGTACATGTACATGCACAATGTATGTACCCTCTCTATAAACAGCATAAACTATCCTCCTAACTCCATGTTTAGTACATCTGGTATTGCCAGAAAGAATAATTCGGTGTGAGGCCTCAATGGTTGTGTGTCCCAGGACACCTCACAAATAGGGACACATCCTCAGGTCCCAACTCCATTGAATCCCGTACATACCACCCTCTGAAATGAGGACACCTCTCTAATAGAGACAGTACATGTTCAGGTCCCAACTCCATTGAAGCCTGTACATACCACCCTCAGAAGTGAGGACACCTTGCAATTCTAGATTGTACACCATATAGTACATGTACCTCTAAATAATGCGCATCTTTCCTTCCATGCTATATTGCATTTGCATTTCAGAGTGTCCTGATTAGTGGGGTTCCTGGTGTCCTGTTTATATGGTTACCCTCATTTCAGGGTGTCCTGTTTATCAGTCTCATCACTCTCTTTCAGACTGATGTACATGGAGTGACAGTCCAGTACCGGTCAATGGTGAGTGCCCCTTCAGCTTAGCAATTCTAGAATCTACACCATATAGTACCTCTAAATAATGAGCACCTTTCCTTCCATGCTGTATTGCATTTGCATTTCAGCGTGTCCCGTTTAAAGGGGTTCCTGCTATACATGCACCATATAGTTTAAAGAGCTCAAATTTTTGGAAGGCTGCGAGGCCTATTTGTAATTTTTAAACCCTCTCATGCAACAATAATAACATGTGTAACCCCAGAGATGTAGGGAGGGTTGACGCATGTTATTATTGTTCAAGCCCTCATCCCATTTTGCTGCATACATACTGCCCTCATCCCCTGTCTTGCTGCATATATACTGCACTGCACACAGGAATAAGAAGCCTTTTGATACAAAATCAAGGTAAATACTTGTACCAATTCTGTACTGGGCCACTTGAAGAAGAAGATGGAGATGGGGTTTTAGCAATTTCATGTATATCATTGTAGTGGTGTATTTTACCACCTTTGAGTGTGTTACCGTCTATAGAATCACTCGTAGGCCACATTATGTGTCTAAAAGGGCTTATACATGTACATGTAGCTGCCGCATTTGAGAGTTCTGAGCCGTTACATTTGTTAAGGCTTAATGGCCGTGTCGATGCCATCCCTACATAGAGAGTCTCCCTAAAACCTCTTTTAGCCTTTTTTAGCGGACGCCTATCGTATAGCAGACAACTACTATGTACCAAGTGTTTCCCCCTCTCTCTCTCTCTCTCTCTCTCTCTCTCTCACACACACACACACACACACACACACACACACACACACACACACACACCTTGAAAGAAGGACACCTCAATAATAAGGATAGTGTTTATTATGTTTGTATGTTTGTGACGGGCACTGACATACCGTAATGTTATACGTGCTTCTAATTTTGCGTGCGCACTCACCAACAATGCGTAGCATTCAACTAGTATATATACTTGTTCTCTAGTCACTGTTTAGTGGTAGAGTGTCAACATTGGGTTTGTGTCTCCATTTTACCCACCACTCTCCCTCCTTTCCCTCTTCTTATCCCCTCACTTACACATACAGGTTAGTGCTCAAAATGGCTCAGATCAAGTCAGTAACTGAAAACTGGCTCCTCTCTTGAGTGGTCTGACTAATAGCTGGAATATTTTAGGTATTTTGTGGTATCATTAGGGTATTTGTGTGATTTGTGGTCACTTCATACTAGCAAAACTCTCTTAAACAGTTTCACAAGGCATGGATTACTTACTGAGAGATTTTACATATCGATTAGGTCCTTTGAATCTGGAAAATGGTCAATTGACACTTCCCATGTGTAGATATAGTGTGTGGGATAGTGTACATGATGGGTTTCTTTTAGCGTGGTTCCCAGGCCTTTCTAGCTAGTGTAATTATTGTGTGTGGATGGGGAAGTTCCAGTTAAGATACGTACCGTACTTGAAAACACCACCACCTCAAGGACAGTTTGCACACCTATACACAAAGGGCCTGTATACCAGAGGATAAAGCTTTTTGTGCTATAATGCATGTGATTATCAATGATTGAATACTGTTATGCACATATATGCGCCACTCCATATACAGGTTTTCATAATCTATTTTAAAAGTGCGTATAATACGTAAATGTGCATGTAAAGTTAATCAATTACATGTAGCGCGAAGATGGAAACACAATTACACAAACATCAATGCCAAGTCATTATTAAAAATCCTTAGGATCCAGCTGGGATTCAAACCCAGGACCTTCTGATTACTAGTCAGACACTCTTACCACTGAGTCACTAGATCTCTTGTGGCAGAGGAGTGTAGGATGGGTGTTAATATCCTAAGGATTGAGTTCACACCCAGACAATGACTTGACTCCACAAGCAATTAGGCATATACAACATGCAAAGCATGCTATACTCCAACTCAGCCTCAATCAGTCCACCAGGGCAACTAAGCCACCAAGAGATGGAAGTATATGCATGAAAAGTTAGTTAATTAGCCTGAAGATGGAAACACGAGTACACAAACATCCAGAGGAAAAAACACTTGACTATACCAAGTTCCTGTACATTTGAAGGTGTTTCTTCTTACTCTACAGAATTGGTACTTGCTGTTTTGGTCATGCACATGTGTTTTAGATGATGTACCAGTTGGACTAGCTTTTTTTCCTGAAATCAGGACACCAATAAGTACTTGTGAATTGAGATTTCCATACATTGGTCTATACATTCACTAGCACAGTTTGTGCTCAATTCTCATCTCTAAGAACATTACCGGAAATTGAACTGCCGTTACATACATAATGGGTGCTGTCACATAAACTATTTCTATTTTTCA
>OZ019948.1:7845627-8015627 GCA_963970385.1 Theonella swinhoei | reverse complement strand
TTTTTACATGAATACCCACAGTTACACAGTATCACTTCCCACTGCAGTTAGTGCATGTACTCCCTGCCAACCATTATTGTCACAAAAGGTCTTGCAAAGTGAGAGCGACACAATGCATGTACATTGTATGCACATTACATACATATCTATGCCCTTTCAAGACACCTGCAGACTTAGATGAGCATAGTGTGTGATCTCATAGTGTAATGTACAATACTCACTGGCGTTTTTTTCAAATGGACAAAATGCTTGTTGTGCAAAAGTATATTCTTGCACATGGAGCAGAGATTCCCTCCCACCATCTGAAATAGTGTTACATACATGAAGATGCAATGTTTCTCTTGGTCAAGGTTGTATGTACACAGGAGGTGTGCATCTGCCTCAAAAATGCTATGGCATGCTCAATACACGCTGTTGTACGTGACTGGGGAAGGTGCATGTCAGTTCCTCATGTCAAATTGAAATGAATTATTATAATCATTATAGTCATCCCCACTCCATTGATCTCATCCCAGACCCCCATGCAGAAGTGTCTGGCGTCGTTTGTGCTGACTCAGATCACCATCTGCATTGAGAATCTAGGTGCATAAACTCGCCAAAGTCAGTAGCTCCTTTCATACTTGTCTTCTAGTACGTACCAGCTGTAATTTCTATTTATTTGCTCTTGCCAAGCCCTCTTCTGTTCAGTCAGCTGTAGCTTGAGATCTGGAGTTTTATTTCATATTGGACTCCTCACATGTAGTATGCACAATTGACATACTCCACTACACCACAAAACCACCAATATGTGGGTATTACTTCCCATTCATGACGTACATTTAGGTAAAGCGCCAATATAAATAGCGCGTCAGTGAGTGCGGAGAAGACAGGAAGAGAAGGAAGAAGAGCAGAAGAAAGAAGAGAGAAGAGAAGAGAAGAAGTCAAGAAGTACGTGCTAACTGTAGTGGCTACTTGTATCGTGTGCTGGGGCAAGGTGGTGTTAATTGTTGGGGAAGTGTAGTGAGTGCGAGTATCATTTGTTTGTCCTACAACCCATGCGTTGATTGCTAGGAAGTGCTGTAGGTATCCGCAACTGTGTGGTTGTTGGGGAGTGTGAGTATTGTTCTGCTTACTGTTTGTGTGTCTTACAACCCATGCGTTGATTGCTAGGAAGTGCTGTAGGTATCCACAACTGGGTGGTTGTTGGGGAGTGTGAGTATTGTTCTGCTTACTGTTTGTGTGTCTTACAACCCATGCGTTGATTGCTAGGAAGTGCTGTAGGTATCCACAACTGGGTGGATGTTGGGGAGTGTAAGTATTGTTCTGCTTACTGTTTGTGTGTCCTACAGACAGGAAAAAGGGTTACCCGAAAAAGTGAAGAAAGGAAAAGAGTAAAAGAAAGAAGAGAGAAGAGAAGGAAAAAAGTGGAAAAGTAAGTGATAACTGTAGTGGCTTGTATCGTGTGCTGGGGCAAGGTGGTGGTAATTGTTGGGGAGCTTTGTCCGTGTGTTGCTAGGAAGTGCGTGCTGTAGGTATCCGCAACTGGGTGGGTTGAGGAGTGTGAGTATTGTTCTGCTTACCGTTTGTGTGTCCTACAACCCATGCGTTGATTGCTAGGAAGTACATGCTGTAGGTATCCACAACTGGGTGGTTGTTTGGGAGTTGGGGAGTGTGAGTATTGTTCTGCTTACTGTTTGTGTGTCCTACAGCCCATGCGTTGATTGCTAGGTATGCGTGCTGTAGGTATCCACAACTGGGCGGTTGTTGGGGAGCTGGGGAGTGTGAGTATTGTTCTGCTTACTGTTTGTGAGTCCTACAACCCATGCGTTGATCTCTCTCTCTCTTTTTTTTCTCACTCCAAAAGTGCACAGTACACAGTATTTATGTGGAGGCCTAGCTACATGTATACACAGGCATTATTATCACATACATACAACATGTACTACTGCATGGCACAATTTGGTGTGGCTAAACCTTGGACTATATATGTACATGTGTTATGCTATCAGTTGGTTTTGGACTGGAGGAGGAAGTGTGCAAGAGACAGAGAATGGAGGAGAGGATGGATGGGACTCCATGCAAGAGACAGAGAATGGAGGAGGAAGAGTGTAAGTGAAACGTGCATGAAAGAACTGAATGCGCCTTGTTTTCTCTGTAATGACGTGGTTTGTGAGGTAGTCAAACAAACTGAATTGTGGTCAATTGGTTTGGATAAGTATGAATAGGTGGAGGATATTAAGAGGAGAGAGATTTCATTATCTTCACGTTTGGGAATTTAAGAGGTATTTGCATGGGGTTGGTGATGCAGGAACACTAAGAATATTGTTTAGGTCAGGAACACATGGCTTGAATGGAGCTAAGCAGGCATAGAAGAATGTGCTTTGTGTGGTATTGAGTGTTACTTTGATGATTTACTCAGCTTAGTGAAGAAATATGTTGTAGGCGTCTGGAATGTGTGTAAACAGTGATGACTCGTGCTCTAGTCGACTTCAGTGGCTGGAGTAGCTGACTTTAAAGCGTTGGTACCCACTAATGCATTTTGTTGTGGAGCTTTGTCTTGTCGAGTGTTATTAGAGAGGTTGTAAAAGAGAGTATTGTTACACTACAGGCAGTTTGTTTCTGAATAGGAAAATGTCTTCATGCACAGGTTGTGATGATCCAGGCCTATTTTGGGTCATCGATGCCGATTCAATACATCTAGCGTTGGCAATTAATGGTGCTCCTGTGCAGCAAGGTACATGTACCTGTATGTAAAGTACAATAATATGTAAAGATATCATAGTTCATACGAACAGTTCTGACTGCTTTGATACAGTCGCTAGTAAGTATGGAAGCCTAGCTAATATTGGTAACCTAAGAATCCTTGTGTCGTCAGGGTAGTCTACTTACATTCCTCATGGTCAGTGGCATCTCCATACTTTTCATATGGGACATACACTAACTTTGGAGTGGTATACGTAGAGAGTCAGTTTTAAAGTTTTAGATTGTATGAAAATAATTCTAAAATTCGAGGTCTCAGGTGAAGTCAAATAGATGATTTCAGTGCTGCTAGGCTAGGTGTAATTGCCATTTTGCTCTCACTTGTTTGACTTTATAGCTATATGCATCTTCTCTCAACATATATATGTCTTAAGCTTAAATTTTTAACATTTGGAAATCTTCCACATCCTTGTCAGACAGATCACAATCAAATGGTGCACAAAGTCATTCGCTCCCTTTGCAGAGTGAGCCTCTGGTATCTTGAGAAGTCTGTAATCACTAAATGGAGTATCTTGACATAGACTTCCAATTTTCAAAAATATCTCCATAACATTGACTGTACAACTGTATTGCAATTTCTCTGTTCTGACTTTTGACCTTTATTGCCAGGTGCCACACCAAGCCAGAGCGCTAACCACTTTAAAGACTACTTATTTAACACACTTTGCAGACGGACGCCTCTCAACGTTGACGACAACGGTGTTCTACTAAAAATTGAAGCGGGACGAAAAATATACAGCCATGACTGCTTACAGAAACTGACGGCGACAGAATACGACAGAGCACTAATTATACTGATTGACGAATTCTCCCAGCAACAGCCTCCAGCCGGCAGCACAGCCGAGTGGAGTGCTGCTGCTGCCACTGCCGGCCACCATTGTGGGATGATATTCACTATGACTGGGGGCCATGCACGGAAGGGAGAGTTGGGGGTGAAGTTGGAGAAATACACATCTGGAATTTTCCAGGTTATTTGAAGAATAACCTGGAAAATTCCAGATGTGTATTTCTCCAACTGTGAAGAAGTGTAGCGACAGTTTATACTGTCAACATTACTTTTGTGCATATGACACAATGATTACAAAATACTGTCACCCTTTTGTACATGTAGTGTTTATCATTGTGGTTGTAAAGAATATCATTGTGGTTGTAAAGAATATCATTTGTAAAGAATATCATTGTGGTTGTAAAGAATATCATTGTGGTTGTAAAGAATATGGAAGAATTATGTGCTATTCGGAAAGTGTAGCCAGGTGTAATGTAAAAATGTGATCCATTTCATTAGTGGAGTGGAGTTGGCACCTGAAGATGTGAGAGATGTCCTCAGTTCATAAGGTCGGTATGTACAGAGTTGGGACGTGAAGGTATGCCTCTATTAGAGATTTGTCTTCAATTTCAGGGTCTCATGCCCAGACTCCATCCGAAAGGAGGAAAATCTGGTGAATTTACACGTACAATGTAAATACATGCTATACACTCACCAGTAGCTGCCGATTCTTCCTGCTTCAAGAGCGCATGCCGTGTATTCAGGCGCCCTCTGCCTCGCCCTCTGCATACCGACTTCCTGAGACGGATAACGTCACTGGCGTTATCCTTATAAGGCAAACTGGGAGCACACCGCAGGAATGTAAAGAAGTCGCTATTATACGTATTATATGCGTAAATGAGAGGAATGTAATCCTCACTATTCATCTTCCTTGGGCTATGCTCTCTGGGGATACTGTACTTGTAGTTTTGGACAGTGTATGTACTAAATGACTACTTCAAGGGAATAGACTGTGGCTGGTTCCTACTAGGCTGGGTGCCTGCATGTGACCACCTCATATTTTGTGTGGTGGTATATACAGTTGTCTACAGATAGTATGATGGTTCAACCTGCAGGGCATTACAAGTACATAATTATTATCGAAGATGTACATTATAAAACTTTCATTTGGGTTATATTATGTATCTGCATTCCTCAGCTGCCACAGCGAAGGTTCCCTATGCATGTGTAAGTGACATCATTAGCGCATATGCACTTGGCTATTTAGAGATGCACACAGGTTCACACAGCCATATCAAGACAAAACATAGCATGTGAATGTACACAAACAATAGTAAAACCATCACACAGTGAATTATGAAAAAGCCTACACGACATGGATCATAAATAGACACAACATTTAGTATATATGGGGACACAATCACACCAGAGATCATGTTTCTTCTGTCTGTTCTTCCTTTCCAGCACTCCTCTTCCCTTGTGTATTCTTCCATGTGTACCCAAATCTCCATACAGCTGCTGGAGGAGGTAAAGAGCTGGAATGCACTGTGGGAGCAGGGGCCCTGTCAGTAATGATGCTAGAACTGTAGAAAAATGGCATGAGAATATTTCTAGATATATGAGGCAGCAAAGGGCACCCTGTTTTATCACAGTGTATTACATAGATAGCAAGATGTGGAAAGTTATATTTCACATCAGTTCGGGGTGGTTCGACAGTACCAAACTATCTCTAACTACATTGTTACAGGGGTAACGAAGTGTACAGGGTGCTGTCAGAGCAACCGGAAGTAGTGGTAAGCAGGGGAAAAGTAAGTGTACCTTAATGATAACACACACACACATTTGTCCACTGGTGAAGGGGGAGGGGGAGGGGGAGGGGAGGTGGAGGGGGAGGGGGAGGGGGAGGGGAGGGGGAGAGGGAGAGGGAGAGGGAGAGGGAGAGGGAGGGAGGGAGGGAGGGAGGGAGGGAGGGAGGGAGGAGAGGTAAAATACATGTTTGCAAGTGCCTGCGATCTCAATTAGGCACTACGTAGAAGCTCATAATAACGATGAAATGCAAAAATAAAATTGCAAGCTCCTGTGGTCTCAATTATCAGCAGCTAAAAAAACAGGTGAAATGCACCAACAGCTTGCAAATACATTTGCAAGCTGTTGTGGTCTCAATGAGCAGAAAAGAAATATGGTTGCAAGCTACTGTGGTCTCAAATAGGCTCTAACAGCTCAAAATGCAGAAAAAACATTTATGCAAACTCCTGTGGTCTCAAGGAGGTTCAAGCAGCTCAGAATACAGGTGAAATGCAGAAAGGAAACATGTTTGCAAGCTCCTAAGGTCTCAATTAGGCTCTAACAGCTCAAAATGCAGGGGGAAAAACAATTTTGCAAGCTGCTGTGGTCTTAAGCAGCTCAAAATACTGGTGAAATGCAGAAAAAAACATGTTTGCAAGCTCCTAAGGTCTCAATGAGCTCAAAATACAGAAAACAAAACATGTTTGCATGTCTAAGTAAGCTCTAACAGCATAAAATACAGGAAACAAACGTGTGTGTGAGCTCCTGTGGTCTCTATGAGTTCAAAATACAGATGAGCTCCAATGGTCTCAATTAGGCTCTTGCAGATAAAAAGACACTAAAAGGCCTCCTTATTATTGAGCGTACATGTCCTTACTAAAGGGTGCCGTCTGTGTCTTATTATTGAGTGTCCTTGCTAAGTGGTGTCTTATTATTGAGTGTCCTTGCTAAGTGGTGTCTTATTATTGAGTGTCCTTGCTAAGTGGTGTCTTATTATTGAGTGTCCTTGCTAAGTGGTGTCTTATTATTGAGTGTCCTTTGCTAAGTGGTGTCTTATTATTGAGTGTCCTTGCTAAGTGGTGTCTTATTATTGAGTGTCCTTGCTAAGTGGTGTCTTATTATTGAGTGTCCTTTCTAAGTGGTGTCTTATTATTGAGTGTCCTTGCTAAGTGGTGTCTTATTATTGAGTGTCCTTGCTAAGTGGTGTCTTATTATTGAGTGTCCTTGCTAAGTGGTGTCTTATTATTGAGTGTCCTTGCTAAGTGGTGTCTTATTATTGAGTGTCCTTTGCTAAGTGGTGTCTTATTATTGAGTGTCTTTGCTAAGTGGTGTCTTATTATTGAGTGTCCTTGCTAAGTGGTGTCTTATTATTGAGTGTCCTTGCTAAGTGGTGTCTTATTATTGAGTGTCCTTGCTAAGTGGTGTCTTATTATTGAGTGTCCTTGCTAAGTGGTGTCTTATTATTGAGTGTCCTTGCTAAGTGGTGTCTTATTATTGAGTGTCCTTGCTAAGTGGTGTCTTATTATTGAGTGTTCTTGCTAAGTGGTGTCTTATTATTGAGTGTCCTTGCTAAGTGGTGTCTTATTATTGAGTGTCCTTGCTAAGTGGTGTCTTATTATTGCACTTATTCAGTGTCCTTAATTACTAAAGGATGTCCTTATTATGTCTTTACTAAAGGTGTCCTTACTAAGGGAGCCCTTAGTCTCGTACCCAGACCCTCTCTAAAAGCGGGAGAGGGTCTGGTAACATTCCTATAGTAGACTTGTGCAGCGTCTATGGCTTCTCAAGTGGGTGTAAAATAACAAACACTTAATTAAGCTGAGTCAAGCACAGGTGTACTGTATTGGACAGAGTAAACTGTGGTCTGTCAGCCACTTAGTTGCCGGAAAAAATGCGGCAAACGCTGCACAAGTCTACTATAGGAATGTTACCAGACCCTCTCCCGCTTTTAGAGAGGGTCTGGGTACGAGACTAGGGAGCCCTATTATTCAGTGGCTTGCGTGTGAGTTCTGAGATAGAGACTCAGGGGTAGCCAGCTCTGCGCAGCAATACCAGAATACTTCCTTCAGGGAAATGAATGGTGATACAAAAAATTCGCAGGATGAATGCGTGTGCTAATGCTATGTGGGATAGGCAGTGTGAGGACAAAGGCTCGGTTGTTAGGGTGGAGCGGAAGCACTGCAGTACAATGCTGCACTTCACCTAGGCAACATGTAGGGTTCAAGCATGTGCAGAGTGATGCTGTGGGGAGATAACAGGGGGTGAAATACATATTATTGTGATGAAGAGTCAGTGTCTGTGGAGGTGAGGGGAGGGGGTGTGATGAAGAGTCAGTATCTGTGGAGGTGAGGGGAGGGGGTGTGATGAAGAGTCAGCGTCTGTGGAGGTGAGAGGTGGGGCTGCACAGCAAGTGTCTGTAGAGGAGAGAATGAGAGAAGAGCAGTCATACGGCAAGAAAGGTTTTCCATAGGTCACATGTTAAGGTCACGTAGGAAGAGTGTTCTAATCCGAAATACTTCTTGTTCTGGTAGGGCATCTGGTTCACAGTGCTCTAGTGGAACAATCCTATGGTCACTAAGAAAGTCGTGTGATTTCCTAGCAAAGTGGCGGTAGAGTGACTTGCCCCCTTTTTTTGGAAAGTGTACGTTGCAAGCCAGGCCTATGTACAGTTTCTCACATTGCTACAAAATGAGAGATGTACATGTATCTGCACATGTGAAGGTCACATGGAAAGTGTACAGTGTGTTGGACACTGTTGAAAACAGGACGCGTCTTCCTTCAGCATTTGGGCACACTTTACAACGTTTCAAGGTTCAAAAACACAACACATCAAGCATATACATGTAGGTGCCGTACATGCAAATAAGGCAACAAGTGTAACACTACCTTGACCTTACTACCCTAGGTATTGCAGCAGCCCAATATGTACACATATCATTGCGAGCGAAGCGAGTCATCTAGTCGTGTCAACGGGAGATTTTTGTATATATATATATATATATATGCTCATCCAACCTACATGTAAACTGAAAAATAAGTCCTAATCAGGAAAGCTTCTCCCAATGCATGGAGATGATGAGAGAGATCGCATTAATGGAGCTCTCCCAATGCAGCCCCTCCACCCCAGGAAACAGTGTGCGACCCGGTCGACGGTTCCTGTAGCTCAACGGGCAGCTTCTCCTGTGCCTCTTCCCCTCACTTCCACACGTACACACATCAGTCCCACTTTCCATTTCGGACGAGCTCTCACTACTGACCTCCCCGTCAGACTCGGTGCTACTACTAGAGATGGTCTCCTTTTCGGCACGTTTTTTTTGTTGAAAGGGCAATCTCTGTGGTTAGAGCGCTTGTGTGTGCTTGACCCACACGAAGCACACTCCTCCTTCCCTTGGGGTCTACCCTTCCTCCTCCCTTTACCCCGACTCACTGTTACGTCAATATCGCTATTTTCGCTATCGCAACCGTAGTCGTGGCCATGTTTCTTTGACCACTTTTTACGTTCTTGGCCATCAATAACACGTTTTTTTTTCAATTCTATCCTCCTCTTTTTCTGAGGAGTTCCTTTAGCCCACTCTAATTTTCTCTTTCTACGTGCACTGTGCTTCTCCAGTGCCTCAACAATGCCGTGGAAAACAGGTAGCTTCATGTGTCGGTACAACTCTGGGATCCAGTGGTAGCTAGTACCACGCTTTGCATGCATGTACGACAAGTTGGCTTGAAGCAAGCCGAGATTGGTAGAGAGGTGATAGTGAAGCCTCTCCAAGGAGATGTCCTTGGACCGAAATCTAATCAATACATTGTGAGAGGCTTCGACCAAATTAGAGTGACCACGTTTGAGGACTGGGTGCACTAATCTGCTTGCCTGTGAAGCTCTCCCCATGCACTCAATCTCGTACAACAAAGCATGGAATTCACAATCCAACTTCAATCTAGTTTGGTACAGCTTTCCTTCACATTTTGCATGTGCAAACCTGAAGTAGCTTTCCTTCACATTTTATCTCTTCAGTGGGACACTTATTGCATGTGCAAACTCGAAGTGGATGATAGTCGCACCTTCCTCCCTCCCACTCGTGCACATCACGTGCATGCTTTGGCAATGCTGTCAGCCGCCTTACAAACTCCTCCTGAGATTTCACTTCCATCAAAATGGACGTGAAATTAGTGTGGGCCTTTGAAATGAAAGCATCGGTCAGGCATCCACATGCAGCACTGTGATTGCCTGTACACTTACAACTAAGCTCACACAAAGCTGGAAAAGCCTTTCCGTACTTCTCAATCATCTTTTCAGATGCCCTTTTCTTTTTCTGGTGTGATTTTAACATTTTTTTGTGTGCACGTCCGGCATGTCCGCCGCAGATCATTATGTCGGCATCAGGGAAGACTTCTCTGACGGCATTGGCAGAAGAAGAGTCTGCGTCCTGCCAGTGTACAGCAATCTGCATTCCCTCATCTTTGGCCCTCTGAAATGTAATACTAGCGGCATACCCCTCGGAGGATTTCGACGTACCCTTGTACAACTCTTCTTCTATAACTTCATCTCTGCCCTTCTGACAGAGGTGGTGGTAGTAGAGGAGACCGCCATTCAGATAATTTCTTATCGTGAACGTTGCATTTTTGCTATGCCAACCACGTGTTTGCCACGTACCATCGGCAACGGTTACCGCACGTTGCCACGACCCGAGTTCATCCTCCCTTTTATCTTTCATTTCCTGCTTAGCTGTCTCACAAATGTCATCGAGCATTGCTTTTACTATCGGATACATGCTATAAATTGTATCCATAAAAGCAGGTGCACTTACAGCTTCAATACCAAGTGCATTCTTTAGCGTTTTGTAGTACACTGCATGAGTAATGCCGGCACAGATGAAACCGACTTGTATACAGGTACTTATTACATTCCTATTGTCATGGCTCACATGTGTTGTGAACACTGCACCTTTCAGTGAGCATCCATCGCAACAACAACTAACAGAAACGGCGCCACCCAACCCCTGACACTTCACATCAACGGGAACTACACATCCAGGGGTTGCACAGTGACGAATTTCATTTAAAAGCTTTAAAAACTTGCCCAAATCAGGCAAAGTCATAAAGCACAATCTATTAGGCAAGTCCACTGGACTCACCTTACCCAGTCTGGTACGATCAGGAGTGGAGACATACACTTCGTCACTCTCACTTTCCCAATAGCAGTCAGACTCACTGCTACACTCACTACAATCTTCAGTAGCTTCATCACCACCACTGATTAGAACTCTGGACTCTTCCGAGCCCTGAATAAAAAAATGTCTCACTAATGAGTAACACACAAACATGTACACATGCAGATAAGGTCGTAAGAGCATAGCAATGTAAACGTCATAGATATGCACATATTTGTCATAACATGGGTTAGCACTTTAAGGCTGAATCAGGCACCAATGCACACACACTACAATGTGACTATAACTATTACGTATGCAATGAGTGTGCTGAGCTTGTGATTGTATTACAATGCACGTGCAGGACTAGGCAGTGCACAAAATAACAGCCGGCCATCGGCCAATTTACGAGCAATTCATCGCAACAACTAACTGAAACAGCGCCACCCAACCCCTGACACTTCACACCAACGGGAACTACATTTCCCTTACATCCAGGGGTTGCACAGTGGCGAATTTCATTTAAAAGCGTCTGTATCGGCCAACCGTCCATCCAGTAGTTTAAGATGCAGCTAAGCTGTATAAAACGCGCATGCGCCCGCATCATTACACTGCGTACGTTTTTTTTGCTGTGTCAGCCATTTCAGTGATCAGTCTCACTGCTGATGAATGGCTCGACTGACAAAGGCAATGCTGATGATGAAGTATTTATGGTAGTTTGATGCGACAGTACTAGATGAGAAAATGCACACAAGAACCAACTACTTCCATGTGTGTAGGCCTAAGAGTGTAGAGGCAGCTGAACTATTTCAGAGTCTCAAAGGTGCACTGTTACAGCTTCGAATATCTGACATTGACCCTGACTACTGTAAAAGCTTGTTGGAATTGGGAGTGATGGAGCGTCGGCCAATATTGCTAGAGGGGGTCTAAGAGGGCTTGTTCAATCTCAATGCGAGTGGATGTTCTGGATGTGGTGCATGGCACACAGATTGGAATTGGCTGTGAAAGATGCACTTGTAGGTACTGCCTTTGATGCTGTTGACGATATGCTCCTTAAGCTTTACTACTTGTATGAAAAATCACCTAAGAAATGCAGAGAACTCACAGAAGTTGTCTCAGATCTGAAGGAGTGCATCAATGTCGATGAAGCCGGTATCAAGCCTATCAGAGCCAGTGGATCTAGATGGGTGAGCCACAAATTGAATGCCATGAGGCGCATTCTGTCAATTTTTCAATTTCGCAATTGAATGTAATCAAGACCAACAAGAGGACATCACTCTCGAATGAATCACTTGATGATCTACTTTTGCTGACTACAGACAGTGTACCATTAAGGGAATTCTGTCCTGATGAAGCAATTGACCTCTGGTGGAGGGATAAAGTGCGTAGGCCTAACCAGAGCAAAAGGAAGCAGTACAAGGAACGTACTCGTAACTTGACAACACATGAAAGTACAGTTAGCTCATCAGAATCTGAAACTGAACCTGGAAGTAAAGAAGATTCAGATGCTCAATCGGATTTACTCAGTGATTGGGACGAATGGATGAGTGTGTCATCGTGGCAGTAATTTTTTATACCATATACATGGCAATGTCATGCATTTTGTATACATGTACCCTTTTATCAATGAAAAGAATGAAATTTCACTGAAGAAAGTGTCCGAACAATTTGCTATGATGGCCAATCAAAATCATACTTGGTCTGCCAAGTGTCCTAACATGCGTAATTATTTATTTTGTGCTCTGCTAGGGCTGACATAGCCTTGTTCTCAGATATTTATGTGCACTTCTATTGTCTATTTGACTTCACCTGAGCCCTCGAATTTTGGCAATAACTCTCTTCTATTTCACCCAATTTCAAAATAAAAAGTACCATTGGATTCCTTGCGTTTTGCCACGTCGAATGATAGGTCTCACTAAATCTGAATCACTACCACTCCAAAGATAGCTGTATGTCCCATAAGGAAAGTATAGAGATGCCATTGACCGCGAGGAATGTAGTGCGCGTGACCTCATGCAACCATACGCGCCGTTTACACGCGAACGCTTCTTACGTGCTTGTTGGTGTGAAAATCAACAACAAAGAGGGGCTACCCAGACAACACAAGGATTCTCAGGTTAGCTAGGCATATTTACAATGAGATGTAGAGGAGCAGTCTAAACGGTACAAGGGAACTATGACATCATGGATCAACGCGCTTCCAGCATCATGGCTCACCTTTAGCCACTTATCCCTAGCCTTCGCCTAACTAAGCCAACAGCACTCGTAAAAACGCACTTCACATAGCATTCAGCTCGGTTCAGCACTGCTTCGTGGTTTCCCTCCAGTTACCTGCGCATACCACTACCCGCAAACATGCAAGAAGTTGTCAAAATGACGTGCGGTTGCGTAGTACGTAAAACCTCAACAACTTCCGGGGCTCAGGTGAACGCGAATAGACAATAGTATATATTTCTGCTACATGTTGCTGTGCACTTTTGTATATTCAATATTGCTGTGTCAACAAGCTGCTGCACTATACAAGCTGCTGCACTATACAAGTTTTGTCATGGCTCAGAAAAGGACGCATCAGTCTACACTATGTACATGGCTGCCAGGATCACTGTGTCGTACATGTATGAGCTACCAGGTTTGGGCAAATCAGTAAAATACTTGTCATCTTTGTACGCTCAGGCTGGCTACGAAACTGCTTTGTGTTCAAATTACAGCGTGCAGTGGAGTAACATGTCCAAAGCAGTGGGTTTAGACTGTTGTTGGTCGTAAAGTATACTGTAAAATATCTGTAAAATAAACGGAATTCTTGTGCATGCGCGAACAGTCGATACCAAGCCATTTCTCTGAGGCTTTGAATCAGCCTGGGAACGAGGCTAGGGCTGACAGTGTGGATGTTCTTGTTGGAGCCACATTTACACTAGATGACGTGATGTATATACATGTACATGTATTAGATATGGAGGGATCGAGACACGCTTTTCTTTTGCATTAGTCCATCCCTAACTGCGATGACATGTGAACTTACACGTATGTGCCAATATCAGCCTTTGCTGACCTCGGCAGCACCTTGCAGGTATGCCCATGAATACATACATGTATGTAATGGAACATGTAATGGAACAAGGGTGTCCTCTACATGAATTACAGGAGGGCACCCCAAGTGGGATTACACCTCCTCTCCTGCATTCCCTAGTTGCCTGTTTGAATCAGGAAGTGTGTCCTCTATTACTGGAGGGCCAAATCCCGATATTAGATTTGCATGTTAGTGTACACGTATATTCTACTAGCTAGCTAATCCTAGCACCAGGTGCTACATGGGAGGTGTAGTTACATGTGTTCTTTATTTATCAATCAATCTACCCAGACAGTTTCCATAGGCATAAATAAACCATATGTGAGGTTGGATGCCAGGCCAGGAGTCAATGCCTAAGATGCCATATGAGAGACAGCGGCTGACAGTGGCAGCCCCTCTCCCACTGTTGAACACTGTTGAAAACGGGACGCATCTTCCTTCAGCACTAGGGCACACTTTACAACGTTTCAAGATTCAAAAACACAGCACATCAAGCATATACATGTAGGTGCTGTACATGCAAATAAGGCAACTAGTGTAACACTATACCTTGCTACTCCACCTTACTACCCTACATTGTAGGTTTTGTATATATATATGCTCATCCAACCTACATGTAAAATGAAAAATAAGTCCTAAGAAGGACTAGGGGTATCGCTTACAAGTCAGGAAAGCTCAAGGGGCATTGCTTACAAGTCAGGAAAGCTCTCCCAATGCAGCCCCTCCACCCCAACCCATACTGTGTTCATTTCTCCATTTATAGTTTTGACTCAAACTGGTCTTACAGTTGTGGTTTTGCCAGGTATGCCTATGAATAATATTATAGGAAGGGTTCAGCACTGGCTGTCAGGTGACAGGTAATTCTAACTAGAGTCCTCTTCCTATCCTGAAATTAAAATGGGTTAGGCTCTAATCATGGAACAGAAGAGATCATCTACAGGTAGATCAGAGCAAAGGTTTCAATGTTACAGCTAAGCTGTAACAAAATGTATGTAACATTGTCTGTATTTGGTGTTTGGCTAGCAAGCTCATCGCGCACAAGAGATGGAATTAAATTGCCACAAGAACTAAGCGTGATGATATATGTCAATACAGGAATAACATTGCTCCATTTCCAATGTAAAAGTAGTGTACAGTTTCTCACATTGCTACAAAATGAGAGATGTACATGTACATGTAGCTGCACACGTAAAGGTCTCATGGAAAGCGTACAGCGTGTTGGACACTGTTGAAAACGGGACACATTTTCCTTCAGCACTAGGGCACACTTTACGTTTCAAGGTTCAAAAACACACAGTACATCAAGCATATACATGTAGGTGCCGTACACACAAATAAGGCAACAGTTACACTAAAAGAACCTCTGAGTGTAGAGCAACGGCTCCTAGCAACAACTCACTCAGGCTCACACATAATATGCATACACTAAAACAACTAGCGAACGACTCCTAGCAACAACTCACTCAGGCTCACACATAATATGCATACACTAAAAGAAACTCTGAGTGTGGAGCAACGACTCCTAGCAACAACTCACTCAGGCTCACACATAATATGCATACACTAAAAGAACCTCTGAGCGTGGAGCAACGACTCCTAGCAACAACTCACTCAGGCAAAAATAGCGCTTACTGTGTGCCTTTTCACTTGAATACCTACATTATACGACAAGCGTGTCAACGTAATCACGGTCAGTTGCATTACACACATGATCATTGCAACAGCTCGCTCAGGTGCAAAGACGGAGCAACAACTCATAGCAATAACTCATTCACGTGCACACAGAGTACATGTTTGCAGTTAATGATTGACAGGACACAGCTAGCAATCATGCACTGTCACAACAAGCCTTGCATTGCCACGAAACTTCAACATTACCAAACACTTCACTGGGAATGTCCATGCAGTGGTGGTGATCCCAAACATGGCACTTATCACACTCGGCCATTTTATCACCTGGTTATTCGGGCATGCGACAGGAACAGTGAAGATCTACAGTTTTGGAGGACTTAACTGCAGCACTCTTCCGTTCACCACACGTGGGAAAGCGTGAAAACTAGCATCTCTCCAAGCACACGCTCAAGTGCTGTCGTATTGTTCTGTGATCAAACCTCACCTGGCATGGGTCAAATCCACTACAAATATCAAAGGCGTAGGCAATATCTAAAACACCACAGTCTGATCCGTTCGACTGCTTCTCATCATCCTGACTACCAACTTTGCTGCTGAGCTGGAGGTCATGCTCGCAATCAAGTGGATTGTTTTACTTGAAACCGAAGAGTACAAACTGTCGTATACACTTACGGCCCCATTTTCACAACCAACAGTGGAGACAACACACACAGTGATTATTTATGCCTACCCTCCCTCTCACTAATACTCTCCTCTATACAAGCCAAAAATGAAGCTAATGAACTCTCTCCCCCCTAATATCCTTCACCCATTCATGCTCATCAGACACAAAGAGTTCATCAACCACGGTAGAAATTGTCATAAAGAAGGAAAACATGAAGTGTACATATACTAATGTAGTGAGGGTGTAAGAAAGATTTCTGGCTCATGTTAAGGTTACGATAGTGTTTGCTCATTAATTATTCACATGTCATTTCTCAGTGCAAGAATCTCTACAGACCTGTTGTAAGCAGCAGTATCATGAGCTCTCTCTAGCAATACACTTCGTTTTTTGCATTGGTATACATGTACATATGGACTATAATAGGATGGCAATTGAAGTACAGCTGAAAAACTGTTTTCAACACTGACCTTCGCACTTTAGTGCCATTCAGACATTAACACATGTGAGAGGTTTAGGTATATACTGTCTAAAACAAACGCACACACACACATCTCATCGGCCAGTAGGACGGTTGTGGTGGGTAATGTGGTGGTCCAGCAGGAGAGCAGCATGATCAGGTAGCCTGTTGCCCAGTCATTTCCTGTGAAAAGATAGAGAATAGAGTGGAACCTCTCTCTCTAGATATAAGGACACCCTCTCTAAAGAGGACATATTCAAGTACCACTCCCGCATACGTTTCAACCCTCATTCTCCAAAGTATACTAGAAGATAAATTTTTCCAATTATGGAAGGTGGTGCATGCAATTCAACCACACAAGCCCCATATTGTCGCTGATGTAGTGAAAGGTCCATATAGCAGTGTTGCGACAACATAGGGCTTGTGTGGTGGAATTGCATGTAAGTACACCATGTCACATGTTTGTCATCATCAACCACACTTTACTGTATGAGCTGCTTGATACAACCACAGGAAGTAAGGCATAAAAATGGCAACAAATTCGAATGAAAGGTGCCACTATGGCAGGTGCTTACCCTCCAGTTCCGTTGCACTTTTCTCTCTACGAAAGGGTACACGTCAGCGAACTCCGTCTCTCAAAAGGGCAGGCACTCCGGCATGGCTGACACGTGAACACTGCAGCAAAAGAGTGAACCAAGAAACAACATCAAAAAGATATACAGTAACAGTGTATGTACCGGTGTGTGGGCATCTTGTGTGTGTATCTCATTATGTATCACACACATATATACTAGCTGCATGTGGACCATTGGTTGCGAGTGAAGGAGCCTAAAAGAAGCAGAATTGATGTTTGCATGCACAGATTTGGTTTCACATGCATATTCTTGCACACTTTATGTGTATGGTTACATTTGCATACATTTCAACCTCTGAAATGAGGACACCTCTCATTCTCCTGCCCAAAGTACATATAGTATACCACTCCTGCACAATAATATGAAATGAGGACACCTCTCATTCTCCTGCCCAAAGTACATATAGTATACCACTCCTGCACAATAATATGAAATGAGGACACCTCTCTAATAAGGACACTTTCTTCTGCCCTAATGATGTCCTGTTTAGAGTAGTTCCACTGTACAGCGTACCACATACAATTGGGGAATGAAACTGTACAGCGGAACTCCTTTTATTGCTAACATTTTTGGGTAGTCCCCTTGAGCTTGTATTGTCATGGTTCCACTGTATTATGTACAGTATGAGGTACCACTAACTTTGAGAATGGAAGTATGTTTGGCAGTAGACTCCGTTGATCTCAACAAAGACAAAGTGGGGGAAGGAACCCAGTGTCTTCCCCCTCCCTCAGGCATCGAGCCAACTCCCTCACTGTGGCCGTCTTCCCCGTACCAGGAACCCCTGAGAGAGACAGTAGTGTATCTGTTAGAACTCAATGCCACACACATGGACGCACACACACACACACACACACACACACACACACACACACACACACACACACACACACACACACACACACACACACACACACACACACACACACACACACACACACACACACACACACACACACACACACACACACACACACACACACACACACAACATATATCACTCAGGCCCTTAGCATCAGACCATGATCTGTACGATAATTGGCAGTTTGCCTTTAAAGTACTGTAATGTTTTTACCACCATCATCAAAACTGTTTCACGCCACTGGAATATGACCTAATACGCTATAAACACATGTGTCATGTAAAATATCCTGCATCCCTCCCTGTTGTTAACATGCGGGTTGCGTTTTCAGCCACAATCAGTCTGCCAGCTTCTGAAAAAGGAAAAGCTATATATATACTGTTGGTCGCTCCCACTCACTATCGATTTCACACATTTAGTTGCTATGCACTATATACATGTACTGCAGGTTACAAAAAGCATGGATACAATGTGTATAAATGGAAAATGTGTGCACAGGCATCTGCCATATATGTACAATGCTGGAAAGCAGTCATTCGTGTATTATACAACGCACCTGAGAACACAAGAGATTAGCTGACATTGCAAGGCCAACGGCACTGGACTGGAGATCCGAGTCCCACTGCACAGGATCAGATCACCGGGAGAGAGTAGAGAGAAGGAAGGGGGTGAGATAGAGGGGTGAACTGAGAGTGAGTCGAGCATTTCACACATTTTGCATGTGCCTATACATACAACTACTGGAATGTATAGCAAGCGAAGGTAATCCCAATGCATGTGTGCGCATATGCACAGGATTTCATTATACGTGCATTATTTATAGTGTCTCGCAAGTCGCTGCCTTGCTGCCCACTACACATGCTCAGACCATGAAAAGTGACAAAGCCATGCAGCTCATCACGGAGGCAGCAATGGAGAAACTGAAGGCACATGTTGACACTGTAGAGGCTGTCATAATATTTGTCAGCAAAGCAAACAAACGTGATGGTCCAAACCCAAACGACTGACTTTTTCAACATGTTTGCAACCAGCTATGTGACGACACCGTAATGTAATTCTCAAGTCACTCATAATTATGTGCACAAAATGGTATCTTGCGCATGTTCATTCCCGCTCTCCCTCCTCTGTGCATTTTTAGCCACTCTTTTGCAAGCAACCATGTTCCACATTCAGTTGATCATATTATTGACTGCACTAAATATTTTACGAGTGAAGCTAGTTATATGCAGAGGCAGAATTTCCTCGTAATTATTTCTAAGGGAACTGTAACAATACTATATTGTTCTACATATGCGTAAGTCGTGAAAATTATGTGCACGAAACTAAATAACACTCAATACTGTGTGCTTTTGTAGGTTCTTCCATGATTATAACTATAATAAACCAATGGGCATGTAGAGTGGTGGTGCCATGAAAACCCACACATGGGGAGTGCCAAAACGTATGTACATGTAATCATGGGGACTCAGATAAACATGAAACTAAGTTGGGTACATTATTATTATCTGATATACGATTAGAGAGAAGTCAACTTATTTTGAAGGGGTAGGGATTTTAATCTATGCATGGCTAGTGGATGGACCTTCCACTGTACACATGATCAGCAACAATATAGGGCTTGTGTGGTGGAAATGAATGCGGTTTATTACCAGTGAAAGTGCATGTGTGCACTTACAATTAAACTTGTAGGTATAACTATCCCTATCTTGCTTTTTATGCCATCCCTATATTCCACATTCCACAACTCAAGGAATTTTTTATTTACTAGTTATAATTATAATAAACACAACACAAGATATGTATATATATATATATATATTATATACACAGATGAAAACTAGCGTCGTCCGAACAACCATCCCCAAAATCCAGAGGGGGTGGTAGTAGTGGTAGTGGTGGTGGTGGTGGTGGTGGTAGTAGTGGAGGTGGTGGTGGTGGTGGTGGTGGTGGTAGTAGTGGTGGTGGTGGTGGTAGTGGTGGTGGTAGTGGAGTGCTAATAGGGGTGCAGTCTATGGTATGTGTGTGTCCTGGAGCGTGTGCGGGAGCGCTTGCGATGACGTTAACAGGGGGGATGGGAGGGGTGGGAGAGAGTAGTGTGGTGGTGTGGAGGAACAGCAGGAGGAGAGAGGTGGTGGTGTGGAGGAGGAGGAGGAGAGGGGTAGTGGTGCACAGGAGCAGCAGGAGGAGAGAGGTGGTGGTGTGGAGGAAGAGGAGGAGGACAGAGATGGTGGTGCACAGGAGCAGCAGCAGGAGGAGGAACAGCAGGAGGAGAGGGGTGGTAGTGTTGAGGAACAGCAGGAGGAGAGAGGTGGAAGTGTGGATGAGAGGGATGGTGGTGCATAGGAGCAGCAGGAGGGTGGTAGTGTGGAAGAGAAATGTAGAGAGGCGCAGGGATATGTTGAGGAGAGGTATGCACAGGAACAGGGACAGCAGAAGTGTAGACGGGGAGAGGAGAGGTGTAGACAGGGAGAGGAGAAGTGTAGACGGGTGGAGGGGGAGCGGAGGTGTAGACAGGGAGAGGAGAAGTGTAGGCAGCGTGGTGAGGAGAGGTGTAGACAGGGAGAGGAGAAGTGTAGATGGGAGGAGGGGGAGCGGAGGTGTAGACAGGGAGAGGAGAAGTGTAGGCAGCGTGGTGAGGAGAGGTGTAGACAGGGAGAGGAGAAGTGTAGGCAGCGTGGTGAGGAGAGGTGTAGATGGGAGCGGAGGGGAGAGAAGAGCTGGGGACAGGAGCAGGGTAGTGGTGGTGTTCGATAGTAATGGCAGTGTGCGGGGGAGCAGAGGAGCAGTGTGCGGGGGAGTAACAACTGCCCCTCCAATAGGCTGGTGAACGGAAACTGGAAAAAAAGGAATGCAAGATTCATAGTTATTATTTTACTTTACACTAACCTTGCTGCCACATCCTGCATGAACACTTGGAAAAATGGAAAACTGCTCAGCTCTTTTATAGCAGATGCAGACCACAATCATAGTGATGTCATTGTGCTAGACCAAACCCACTAAACCTAACACCCATATCCCCTCAAGACTTCACAAGGTGCCTAACCCACATGCCTGCCCGGACGACGGGGGCTTGTGTGCTGTGTGCGCATGAGCGACGATATTGAGCAGCTGCAATAGCAGCTGTCAGTCTATTCCTAGCTACCTAGCTGTGTGTCGCTGTCGACTTCTCGAAGACTTAGTGGTGAGCTATGTCCATTTTTGTCTATCCATGTTTCACGTGGATTCGTGCGCTCGTTCTCAGGATATGGAGAAACTGATGTAGGAAGCAATTCTCCCCGGAAGTTCGCGTGCCATTCAAATGGTATGTACATGTGTGCATATGTTACGTGTTTCTAAGGGTTTTTATATAGTTCTCACCAAGTTCTTACATGACTCGAAGTTGATAGGAGAGCCAACTTGATATGGAAGCCCTTGCAGTATCTGGTGCTAGTAAAACCCCTGAGTGTAAGCCTAGGATTGAAGGCTCTCTACATATCTCTAGTCTTCCTGAAAGATCTAGACCTAAGTGGATCAAAGGTTCGTGGAATTTTTGGCAGGTATACATACATGCACACTCACTTTCTCCCCCCCCCCCCCCCCCCCCATTTCTCTCTCTCTCTCTCCAGTGTCATTTCAAGAATATTGTCACTCTCTCTCTCTCTTTCTCTCTCTCTCTCTCTCTCCAGTGTCATTTCAAGAATATTGTCAATCAGATAGAAACTGAGTTTAGAAACTCTTGAAACTGCATTTTATTGTATATGAAATGGATTATAATTATTAACATGAATATGGTACAAATTATGCCTGTAATTACAAGGTATATCTGAAGTATACTAACTGATATAACAGGATATACTGTAAGTGAACTTCAAAATTCCACATTCTTTAATGTGGTTTCTCCGTTAATGTGATCAAAGTGCTTTATACATGTCACTTATTCTTGTTCAGCAATTGTGTCCTGCTTGATGTATCCTTAATTGAGGGTGTCCTGCTTGAGGTGTCCTTAATGCAGGCCAGGATTTAAACCAAATCCTGTCACTAACTAAATCTCAGTACAGATAGCTGTGTACTTTGTGTGGTTACTGTAATATATGTGCATAGTTTGGTTTGTACCTCATCCTCTGTATTCACATAAACATTGAACGACAAAGGACCTGAAATGTGGTGCATCATTTAACTCTTTAGCCGCGGCGCTGCGCGTACGTAATTATTGTATCACGCGAGGGGTGTAACGTGCGACTGACCGTTCAGTGACGACTGCCACGCGGCGAGCTGTACTCCCACCTGGAGCGTTAGAGAAGGCGCTTCGTTGCTTGAGAAAGAGAAGTAAGGGATGTCTGCTTTGTTTTCTACCCGTATTTTGTTTGATCAAAGTCTGGCGCGCGTTGTAGGAAGTGACACTTACACCCGCCCGACCTTTCGTCGTGGTCGACTACCACGGAGCCCTTACCGTTGCCACACTCCTACTTCAAGTTGTCTTTAGGATTACCAGGTACATGCACGTATGCAAGCACGTAAGCGCAGCCTTTTATTTACTCTTGTACAAGTTGTACCACCTGTAGCCTCGCAAACTAACCTCTTGAGAGTCTGGCTTGTGTGACTATCCTTAGGTGATATAACTCTTAGCGTGTGTAGAAGACGTTTATGTTTCCAGGATACATGTACATACAATTCTGCAGCATATAGACTACTACCGTTCTCCAAACTTCATCTATAAGTATCTCTGGGGGTTCTGCCTAGTGTGATGAAGTTCAAAACACGGAATAATGCACATAGGCAAGTTACATTCCCGGCACTTGTATGTTGTGGTTTTTCGACTCCTTCCCTTTTTTCTACTGCAGACAGCACAATCTTGCTGAATGGGTCGGCCTGCTGAATTTCTTCCCAGACTTTCAACAAAGTGTCTTTCTGTTAGCCGAGCAGCAGGTTGCCTAGACTGTCTTTGTTGACCATGAGGTGTGCCAGTATAATTCACTGTAGCAGAAAGGAGGTTTGTTGCCAACTGCACTCTGAATTGCTCATGGGTAAGTCGTCCCTTCTTTTCAGGATTATCTTGGCAGTAAAGCACATAGCTGTTCACCACTGCCATGTCAAGGAGGAAGAAGAAAGCTCGTCTCCACCACCTAACCGTACGATGACTAAAACCATAGTAAGAGAGGAGCTGATCAGCGGTGTCCACGCCTCCCATGTACTTATTGTATTCCACTATGGCAGTGGGTTTTGACACTGTCTCCACTCCTCCAGGTGCATGGCGTGACCGCCTCTGTACATTGCTATTACCACCCCCATGAATGGTTGTCAGGATTGTAACAACCCGCTTATCATGCCATTTGATGGCAATCAAGGACCTGTCCAGTTTTATAACCTTTTTGTCTCCCTTCTGGATCTTCTGTTTGATGGCTGGAGGAAGACCGCGGCGGTTGATCCTGAGTGTACCGCAAGCTCCAAAACCACTTTCCCTCAACTCAGAGTAGAGGCAAGGGGAGGTGTAAAAGTTGTCAGTATAGACGTGATGACCTCTGTCCTTCAGTGGGCTCACTAACTTCATCACAACTGCATGTGTCATCCCATTCTCTCCTGTACTGATAGAGTCATCCTTCCCTGAGGTAGCAATGATACAATAACTTATGTATGTATTGTAGTTACGTAGTTTGAACTTACCTGTGTAAAGATACCAGTTGTATATGTATCCTGTGTGGGCATCTGACAATACATAAGCCTTCATCCCCCACTTGGTTGGTTTCTTAGGCATGTACTGGATGAAGCCCAACCTCCCCTTGAAACCAATCATCGTCTCATCTACTGAAACTTCTCGATGGAGAATGTAAGCTGATTGAAAATTGGCGATTAGTGGGGTCAAAAATGGTCTCAACTTGTACAGAGGGTCATGACCAGGCTCCCCTTTCTTCTTGTAATGCCTGTTGTCATTGAGGTGAATGAATCTCAGAATGAGGGAAAACCTGTCTCGTTTCATAACCTGTAAGGTGAAATTTGTTGTTCTGATTCAGAGATGCATTCCTGTATATTACACTTACACTAGAAGAAGCCTCAGTAGCATATGGCCAAGTTGTGCACCAGTGTCCCTCGATAGTTGGGTATCTGACTAGCCCCATCACTAAAATCAGCGCCAGAAATTTCCGTAGCTCATCCACTGTGTGCTCTACTTTCTGCCACTGCCTCTTCCGAGAATGTGGGGCAAGTGTATGTGACTCCATGTATTGTTGTGCATACATATTTGTTTGGGAGACAATGTGGCTTAGCATTCTGTCATCGACAAATAGGGAGAAATAGTCAATTGGAGCATCTCTGGTGATCCCCGTCATACTACTTCCGGGCTGAAGGGTGTATGGAGGGATTAGTGGTGCCTCAGTCTCCATCAGGTCTCCACTCAGATCTTCTCCATTGTCCCCTTCCCCATCTTCATCGTCACTCTCATCTTCACTCTCTGTCTCACCTTCATCTAAATATCCACCAAAGTCATCCTCACTTCCACTGCTCTCTGCATCCTCACTGTCACTCGCATCTAACTCATCTATCACCTCCTCTGTTGTCATTACCTGCCTAGTAGCCATTGCTGCACGCGCGTGGGAGGGGCTGACAATAACAGCTGCGCACTGGCGTCACGGACCGCGCAACACTGTAACCTTTGAACTATTATATATTGGTGCGAGTAACACAAGAGTTAACACTTTGCTGCGTGATGTAAAGGAAGGCTGTTCACTATTCCGGTAAGTAAAGAAAGCTGTTAGCATGTGGTACGTTCGTCGTGCATATATATATGATTCCCGCGGGGAGGGGGAGGGTCACGCGTGCATATATATATATGCATCCCGCGGTTAAGGTTGGGAAAAATTGCGTGGGCGGAGATGTCGCAGAATGACGGCGCAGGCGGCTTATTGTACTACATTCCGTTGCGCCAGTAGCGTGGTGCCGATTTTGTTGCGCTAAAATGATCTTCTACGACAGAACAGATTTTTGTTTTTCCCGCTAGAACCGCCCCATTTCTGGCTTGGGCTTGCGCAGTAGGGTGTCATTAGCAAAAATCTGGTAAGGTCAAAGGTTGAACGACACGAATGTTTGAGACGGCACCGCCCCAAACTCCGCCCCTTCAACTCGAAGGATGATCACGTGATCAGTATTTTCGTAACACGTATTGTCCACGTGATCAATATTTTTAGTAAATCTGGCAAGGTCAAAGGTTGAACGACTCCAACGTTTCAGACGGTACCGCCCCAAACTCCGCCCCCTCCCTTCCAATGACTGATCACGTGATCCGCGATTTCGAATCAACCAGGTGATTATTTCTCTTCGGGAGCTGAAAGAGTCAGAAATGGATTCCTTACTACCTTCTGGTGAGTGTATAGCTTGTAAAAGTGTGGGGAGGTATCCGTGGGGAGTGAAGGGATAAATATGCGGCATCCGAGCTGTGTAGGGTAGGAATGGGCCATTGGGAGCTGTGTAGGATAGGAATGGACCATTGGGAGCTGTGGAGGGTAGGAATGGACCATTGGGAGCTGTGTAGGGTAGGAATGGACAATTGGGAGCTGTATAGGGTAGGAATGGGCCATTGGGAGCTGTGTAGGGTAGGAATGGGCCATTGGGAGCTGTGTAGGGTAGGAATGGACCATTGGGAGCTGTGTAGGGTAGGAATGGACCATTGGGAGCTGTGTAGGGTGGGAATGGGCCATTGGGAGCTGTGTAGGGTAGGAATGGGCTATTGGGAGCTGTATAGGATAGGAATGGACCATTGGGAGCTGTGGAGGGTAGGAATGGACTATTGGGAGCTGTGGAGGGTAGGAATGGACCATTGGGAGCTGTATAAGGTAGGAATGGGCCATTGGGAGCTGTGTAGGGTAGGAATGGGCCATTGGGAGCTGTGTAGGGTAGGAATGGGCCATTGGGAGCTGTGGAGGGCAGGAATGGACCATTGGGAGCTGTGGAGGGTAGGAATGGGCCATTGGGAGCTGTGTAGGGTAGGAATGGGCCATTGGGAGCTGTGTAGGGTAGGAATGGACCATTGGGAGCTGTGTAGGGTAGGAATGGACCATTGGGAGCTGTGTAGGATAGGAATGGACCATTGGGAGCTGTGGAGGGTAGGAATGGACCATTGGGAGCTGTGTAGGGTAGGAATGGACAATTGGGAGCTGTATAGGGTAGGAATGGGCCATTGGGAGCTGTGTAGGGTAGGAATGGGCCATTGGGAGCTGTGTAGGGTAGGAATGGACCATTGGGAGCTGTGTAGGGTAGGAATGGACCATTGGGAGCTGTGTAGGGTAGGAATGGGCCATTGGGAGCTGTGTAGGATAGGAATGGACCATTGGGAGCTGTGTAGGGTGGGAATGGACCATTGGGAGCTGTGTAGGGTAGGAATGGACCATTGGGAGCTGTATAGGGTAGGAATGGGCCATTGGGAGCTGTGTAGGGTAGGAATGGACCATTGGGAGCTGTGTAGGGTAGGAATGGACCATTGGGAGCTGTGTAGGGTAGGAATGGGCCATTGGGAGCTGTGTAGGATAGGAATGGACCATTGGGAGCTGTGTAGGGTAGGAATGGGCCGTTGGGAGCTGTGTAGGGTAGGAATGGACCATTGGGAGCTGTGTAGGGTAGGAATGGACCATTGGGAGCTGTGTAGGGTGGGAATGGGCCATTGGGAGCTGTGTAGGGTAGGAATGGGCTATTGGGAGCTGTATAGGATAGGAATGGACCATTGGGAGCTGTGGAGGGTAGGAATGGACTATTGGGAGCTGTGTAGGGTAGGAATGGACCATTGGGAGCTGTATAAGGTAGGAATGGGCCATTGGGAGCTGTGTAGGGTAGGAATGGACCATTTGGAGCTGTGTAGGGTAGAAATGGACCATTGGGAGCTGTGTAGGGTAGGAATGGACCATTGGGAGCTGTGTAGGGTAGGAATGGACCATTGGGAGCTGTGTAGGGTGGGAATGGACCATTGGGAGCTGTGTAGGGTAGGAATGGACCATTGGGAGCTGTGTAGGATAGGAATGGACCATTGGGAGCTGTGTAGGGTAGAAATGGACCATTGGGAGCTGTGTAGGGTAGGAATGGACCATTGGGAGCTGTGTAGGGTAGGAATGGACCATTGGGAGCTGTGTAGGGTGGGAATGGACCATTGGGAGCTGTGTAGGGTAGGAATGGACCATTGGGAGCTGTGTAGGATAGGAATGGGCCATTGGGAGCTGTGTGGGGTAGGAATGGACCATTGGGAGCTGTGTAGGGTAGGAATGGACTATTGGGAGCTGTGTAGGGTAGGAATGGGCCGTTGGGAGCTGTGTAGGGTAGGAATGGGCCGTTGGGAGCTGTGTAGGGTAGGAATTGGCCATTGGGAGCTGTGTAGGGTAGGAATGGACCATTGGGAGCTGTGTAGGGTAGGAATGGACCATTGGGAGCTGTGTAGGGTAGGAATGTACCATTGGGAGCTGTGGAGGGTAGGAATGGACCATTGTGAGGTAGGAATGGGCCATTGGGAGCTGTGTAGGGTAGGAATGGACCATTGGGAGCTGTGTAGGATAGGAATGGACCATTGGGAGCTGTGTAGGGTAGGAATGGGCCGTTGGGAGCTGTGTAGGGTAGGAATGGACCATTGGGAGCAGTGTAGGGTAGAAATGGACCATTGGGAGCTGTGTAGAGTAGGAATGGGCCATTGGGAGCTGTGTAGGGTAAGAATGGGCCGTTGGGAGCTATGGAGGGTAAGAATGGACCATTGGGAGCTGTGTAGGGTAGGAATGGGCCATTGGGAGCTGTGTAGGGTAGGAATGGGCCATTGGGAGCTATGGAGGGTAAGAATGGACCATTGGGAGCTGTGTAGGGTAGGAATGGGCCATTGGGAGCTGTGTAGGGTAGGAATTGGCCATTGGGAGCTGTGTAGGGTAGGAATGGACCATTGGGAGCTGTGTAGGGTAGGAATGGACCATTGGGAGCTGTGTAGGGTGGGAATGGGCCATTGGGAGCTGTGTAGGGTAGGAATGGGCTATTGGGAGCTGTATAGGATAGGAATGGACCATTGGGAGCTGTGGAGGGTAGGAATGGACCATTGGGAGCTGTGTAGGGTAGGAATGGACCATTGGGAGCTGTATAGGGTAGGAATGGGCCATTGGGAGCTGTGTAGGGTAGGAATGGACCATTGGGAGCTGTGTAGGGTAGAAATGGACCATTGGGAGCTGTGTAGGGTAGGAATGGACCATTGGGAGCTGTGTAGGGTGGGAATGGACCATTGGGAGCTGTGTAGGGTAGGAATGGACCATTGGGAGCTGTGTAGGGTGGGAATGGGCTATTGGGAGCTGTGGAGGGTAGGAATGGGCTATTGGGAACTCTGGAGGGTAAAAATGGGCCATTGGGAGCTGTGGAGGGTAGGAATGGACCATTGGGAGCTGTATAGGGTAGGAATGGACCATTGGGAGCTGTGTAGGGTAGGAATGGACCATTGGGAGCTGTGTAGGGTAGGAATGGGCCATTGGGAGCTGTGTAGGGTAGGAATGGACCATTGGGAGCTGTGGAGGGTAGGAATGGACCATTGGGAGCTGTGGAGGGTAGGAATGGGCCATTGGGAGCTGTGTAGGGTAAGAATGGGCCATTGGGAGCTCTGGAGGGTAGGAATGGACCATTGGGAGCTGTGTAGGGTAGGAATGGGCCATTGGGAGCTGTGTAGGGTAGGAATGGGCCATTGGGAGCTGTGTAGGGTAGGAATGGACCATTGGGAGCTGTGTAGGATAGGAATGGGCCATTGGGAGCTGTGGAGGGTAGGAATGGACCATTGGGAGCTGTGTAGGGTAGGAATGGACTATTGGGAGCTGTGTAGGGTAGGAATGGGCTGTTGGGAGCTGTGTAGGGTAGGAATGGGCTGTTGGGAGCTGTGTAGGGTAGGAATGGGCCATTGGGAGCTGTGTAGGGTAGGAATGGACCATTGGGAGCTGTGTAGGGTAGGAATGGACCATTGGGAGCTGTGGAGGGTAGGAATGTACCATTGGGAGCTGTGGAGGGTAGGAATGGACCATTGGGAGGTAGGAATGGGCCATTGGGAGCTGTGTAGGGTAGGAATGGACCATTGGGAGCTGTGTAGGGTAGGAATGGGCCGTTGGGAGCTGTGTAGGGTAGAAATGGACCATTGGTTATACCCTGTGACATCCCTGATGGGTGGATTCACACCACTATAATGTTTTTCATTTGAGGGAGAGTTTTGGTATAACGTTAGGAATGCAGCTGAACCATAATAAGGATTTGAAATAGGCCGGCGCTACTACGTATAAAACTTTGTGGTGTGAATTCAGAGTGACGGCACTGTAGTTGTGATGACATGAGACATGTCCTACAGTGTGCCTCCGACCTCCATGTGGTGTCACTCGGGAGGATGCTACAGACTCTGTAGCTTCCTGCTAACAGGAGGCAAATCAAATCTAAATGGCAAGGCAGGACACCTCAGATGATCATGCTTCATTTCATGTTGTTTTGGGATGTGCATGACTCAGCAATTCCAGACATTCAGTAGACTGTTGGTGTGGGTGCTGACCAGATCGAGATGGTGAGTTACGTTCTTGCTGTACATATTTGTCTGTGGCCACATATTGTACTGCAGTATATGTATATATGTGTATGTACATAATACATTGTATACAGTATTTTCTCCAATACACATGCTGATGTGACTTGTGTGGTCTCTCATATTGAACCTTTCAATGTGCATGCAACACACAACACATGTAGAGTATTCAGCGACTCACTATGTGTTGTGTGTTCACTCTCTTCCCTTCTTACTACTTCTTCCTTTCCTATACGTACTCTGTCTGCCCCCCCCCCCCCCCCCTGTTGTGCAGCTTTCATACTGTGTGTGAACTGGTTGCTCTTGTCCTGTGGCTTCATCCAAGAGCTGTGGGTGGTGTCTGTGACAGGTACAGTCTGCTTCACTGTTGTGTATGTCCATGTTGTACTCCACCGTTGCTAACATATTACAATACGTGTTGACCAACTCCTGCCTTGGTGCGAACTAAAATAGATTGTACGTTTGTCTATGTGTACAGTAAGTTGCAAGCAAATCAAAGCAACCAGATTTTCCACAGGCATTGTAGCCTTTGTAGTGATGGGGCTTTCTATTTAGTGCACACCAGCAAGAAATTGTGTCTGTATGACTATTTTTGATTGTGGTCCACACACACACGCACGCACGCATGCACACACACTCACATGCACGTGATGTCGTGTGTGTGTGTGTGTGTGTGTGTGTGTGTGTGTGTGTGTGTGTGTGTGTGTGTGTGTGTGTGTGTGTGTGTGTGTGTGTGTGTGATTGTGTGTGTGATTGTGTGTGTGTGCGCATGTGTCTACCTGCAACTTTGCATATTATGTGGCTGGATGTTGTGTTATTGCTATATATATGTATATATACACTTGCGTCTCACACATTTGACATGTACATACGTGGTTGGTTACGTCGATATTCCATGTAGATGTAGGTGTTATAGACTCTCTTTCTCTCTATCTTATACAATCTACTCTTTATTTTTCTCCTCTCTAGTCCATGAGTGATGGAGAAGTATCCTGTGCAGTGGGACAGATCGCCAGCCTCTGATGGAGGGTGTCGTTGAGAGTCTGACTTACAATACCACCATCTCAACCTCTGATATATCATGTGTTCTCAAGGTTAGTGTGCAATATACCCCCACTGTTGTGCAGCTTCCATACTGTGTGTGAACTGGTTGCTAACTTGTACTCTTATCCTGTGCTTCTTCGAGAGCTGTGGGTAGTGTCTGTGACTGGTACAGTCTGTTTCACTGTTGTAAAAAGGGCTGTACTGCACATACAGAATGTGTGGTACAGTATTCAATGATTCGCTATCCATTCACACCACACTCCACTACCTCTCCTCCTTACTGTATATTGCCCTCGTCTCTTACTCCCAGTCTTCAGGTCTCTCTGTTCCTGTGTGAGGCTCATACTACATTCCCAGTCGAGTTCTGTTGGGCTCTGAGTCGGTCTTCTAAGTCATGGCCACATCTTTTTTCTCGAGGTGCTTTTCATGTGAGAATTTGTGTGCCCTCTGCTTTCTTGTTGTCTATTATCAACAACTCCACTATTGCTACATAGGTTGACCCACTCTTTCCTTGGTGCGGACTAAATAGATATGTCTATGGTTATTTTGCAATCAAAGCAAGCTACTATATAGTCATCCAAACAGCCTGATTTTTCTGTATGTTAATTTGCATTGTAGCTACATACCTCTATAATATAATTCAAGTGTGCGAAACTAAATCTGTTCTAGTGCACACATCAATTCTGCGTGTTTTTGGCTGCTTTACTCACAACCAGTTATCTCCATTCAGCTAATACAGTATGTGTGTGACGTGTTTTGAGCCTTGTGTCATTGGAACGTCTGCTTGCCATTCTCTCTCTCAACTCCCCCTGACCTCTTCCTCTTTCCCCTCTCCACAGTTGGAAGGTGATGGTAACATCCATGATGGTGCTGTACCTTTTCCTTAACTATAAACTGGTATGGATTACCATCGTGCAAATGTGTAGTGCTTAGTCTGTACAATATTTCTCTCTAAGACACTCACCGTGCCGTTATGTTATATTTTTTGGAGATATATAACCGTTCAAATATATTACTTACATGCACACATCAATTCTGTGCATTAGGGATCGCCTTCAATGCAAGTAACAGTATCTATGGTTATTTGCGAGCAAAGCGAGCCATCCTAGTGGTCAAAACGCTGATTTTTCCGTATCTATCTATCTATCTATCTATCTATATATATATATATATATATATATATATATACTATGTTTCCATGGATTCTGCGACATACTTCTACTTAATTCTAAATACGCGTAAGTAGTGCAATATTTTGCGCATGAAGTCAATCCCGGGCATGTGCATATCCACTTTGCGCATCCCTCCGCTCTTTCTTAGTCGCTCCTTTGCGAGCAACAATGTTCCACATTCAGCTGATATAGAATGGTCTGACACCTTCCATCGTTGTATGTATCACCTTTCTCAGTGGCCAAGTCAAAATTTACACTAGTAAGTAAAAACCTGTGGAACATAGAGATATATAAAAAGGTATGGATGGTTATCCCTCAGTGTAGTGAAAGAGAGCTGCTGCACATGCATTACACAAAACTTACGAGGAAAGGGTCTGTTCATGGGAGTTCCCCCCCCCCCCTCTGCCCTCCCCGTCCTCTATCCCTCACTCCACAGGAGAACTCTCTTAGAGTTTAGTTTGATACCCAGCTCAATTGAAGGTAGTGTGGCACTCTATTTAGTGCACACCAGTAATAGTTTGCGTCTGAATGGCTCTTTTTGTCCTGCTTGATCACACGCACGCACTCGTGCACACGCACACAAATGTGCATGCGTCTGCATATATGTGCGTCCACCTTTAACTTGCTGTACACACTTGCTTCTAATGTGGCATGGTTAGGAACATATGTGGATGTTGTGTGTATTTTACAGACTTTCTGTCTTTCTCTTTTTCTCATCTTTTTTCAGTCTGCAGGTGATGGATAAGTGTCGTTTCTCTGCAGTTGCCAGTCTCTGATGGAGGGTATCCGGCTGTAAAATACCATCTTTTCGACCTCTAACACATCATGTGTTCTCAAGGTATATATATATATATAACTGTGCAATTGCATGATGTATATACGTGTAAAGTACACTCAGTTTGCGTGGAATACGCTTACACTTAGTTAGGCTGGGTTTCTGTCAGCACAATACAGGTGGTTTGTCTCAACTTCTATCAGAAGTGTTGGCGTGAGACTAAGTGAAGTTACAGAAAGCGGGCCTTAGTCGCCAAAAATGTCACTAAGCACATGGTACAGTAAATAAGATGCAAACCCTCGGCGCTGGGACGCGCCTCCTTCAATACCTTGCACGTACATACCTCAAACAATGCATAATACTCAGCGACAGCACAGAGAGCACATGGCTAGTGTGAGAGCAGCAGAAACGTGCAGTTGCCATGTAAATGTAGGAAAGATGCGTGCCCAGGAAAATCTGTGGACCCCACCGTATAAGAGGGGGCGTACCGGTCAAGTTTGAGCTCAAAATATTTCACTTTCCCGGTGAGGGAAAGAAGGGAAGCGTGTTTGCCGCTGCATTGCGTGGCTCCACGGGAAGCTACCAGCACAAAAGCAGGCTAATAAGAACTGTCACAGACCCAAAATGCCCACACAAACACGAAACTGCAGGTCCTGCGTGCGCGAGTGCTGGACCACTCTCGAGCGGTTCTGTGTAAGCAAACGAGTTGAAACGTTCCAAAAGCAATGCTTGGCAACAGCTAAATGCCACAAAGTCATTGTCTATGAACTCATAATGAGCCCGTTAGCAAATGTACATGGTAAAAAGCTGGAGCTCTGCAGGCTGGAGCAGCAGCAAGCTGTTGCTACGTATGGTACGGCTCACCTTTGCTGGAATTCATCGAAAAATCACAGAGGAAGCATGAGAACACAGAGCTAGAGCTACGAACAACATTCTAGACCATACTAGACCGACAAGAAAGCTGGGTAGCTGCTTTTTAGCTGATTCAGCGGGTGTGGCATGGTGCGCGACAACTCGAACTTCGCTGCGAACTGCAAAGCTCGCTTGAGGATGGCCCGAGTTTCAGTGAGGTGTTTGCCTTTTGGTTAGATACATTGACTGTATTCTAAGTGTTTGGGCTTCTGTAGGTGCTCATAGTGTAGGAAGGCTATGCAGCAAACGGCAGTTTGTTTGGATGTCCACTTTGTTCGTGCGTCTTTGTCGAGCAAACTCGAAACAAACGTAAAAAATGAGAGTTGCCAGTACCGGTACGCCCCCTTTTATATGCTGATCGCACATTGAAGTGAAGACAGAACGTGAAGCAGAATGTGCATGCACATTTTCCACAGTGGAAAAAATGGCCGACTTTCATAGCCGTGTAATGCAGGATGTGCCGTAACTCCTCAGCGGAGCAGTTTCAGAGAAAGTCCCACAAAATTTCTGCCCTTCGCTCTTCAGTAGGTATGTAGTATTGTTTTCAAGACACACAATCACTTGAGAAGGCTAACAGACAGACACACACACACACACACACACACACAAACCAAGTGCCGTAACCCTCGCTGCGCATGTGCGACAATGATTAAAACATTCCCTTGCTCCTGAAGTATTTCACCACCATTCTGATTATGGTTGGTTTGTGGTATTTTCAGCACCGATATGTGCTGTTTGGTGAATTGTCCACTCTTGGCTACGTGGCATCCCTCCGAGTGGGAACTTACATGTATGTACATTTATCACACATCTGATATTCAGAGTTGGTCAACATGCCAGCTTAATGTAGTCTGGTGGCAAACAATGGTAATATCCTAATGCACAAAATTGATGTGTCAGTGCAAGAGCAGAAATTTCTTCCACAAACTTTTTTTTATCAAACAACATGCATAACCAAAAACCAAGTAAACTCTGTAGTGCAAAACATAGTAAAACATGCAGGGAGCAGTGCACTCCTCACCAGCGTTCGCTGAGCTGCATACACAATAGAAGAGCAGGTGTGCAGAAGTAACTGTTTTATTTTACAGCACACGATCTCCTGCTCTCTTTCTTATACGTTACTAAGTACGCTAGTGTTATAACCAACGCTGGACTCTACGCTCACCCTTTGTGTGATTTCTGATACCTCTCAATGCCAGATAAGACAGTTTTTCAAGAACTCCCCGTCCCTATTTCCCTTTCAAGAGCAGGAGCAAGCCAACCTACGTAGTGTACAACTTCCTCAAATTTTCTTTGCCACCGTCGCCATACCGTGATGTTAAAAATTCAGTGTAACTGGTTCCCTAGTACTGCATTCATGGATTTTAGTATCAGCGATAGCAGCAGATAATGAATGCGCTGAAGTGCAGAACCCTCAGCACAGTGGTAGCCTTGCGGGAGCCACGCCTTCTCTAATTTGAGATTGAGAAGGTACTTCTGTAACTCTTGAATGCAGTATATGAAGCCAGTTGGCATCTTTGCTGCCAGCAACTCTAACCCATATGTTTGTGTTGTAAGCAGAGGCTACAAAGCTGACAGAAGTGAATCCTGTATTAGGTATGTACTTCATATCAGAGGTAAAGATTGCTACCCCCGATCTCTGTAACGGGGACATTTCGGAGAAAATACCACAGGCAATTCCTGATTGGTTGCTTGCTGGGTGGATTGCATCATTTGTGGAACAAGTGGATGCTCTACCATTGAGATATAGCTGGGACAAACAAACAAGCTGACAGAAACTGAAATACCATAACCCTCGCTGTGCATGCATGCCAAAAGTTATATATAATATATAGCCAACAACTTCAGTGCAGAATAAATTTTGCTTCAACATCATATCAGTGTAGTTTGTATCGACTACCCTACATGACCCCACGCAGTAGTTGCTGGGTCCATTGTCTAAACACGTGTGTTGTTTAGTACAACTCCATTATCCCACTTTCTTAGCCGCTTGGCAACAATAGTCAACATTCTGCTATTGGGCCTGCACTTTCTTCATAGCACGGGTTCTGCCGTGCACAATCAAGTCTGTGGTGCACAATCAGGTAGGCAGGTATTATTATAGTGCTCAGAGAACTGTGGGTGCTTTCTGTGGGTAGTGGCTGGCTAATGTGAGAAAGGTGGCAGTGCGCGTTTGTTCTTTAGGATATATGCCACTACTAAACGGTCACGTCTGTGTCACTGACTAGCGCCATTTCAGTCCGAAGGTGAGCCTCTTGATATGTAGGAGCAAGCTTTATTGCCGCCGTTCCCCCTCATGCAGTGTATCTCTGACTGTAGTCGTGCTGTGTGTTTGGCTTCGCCAGGGTACCTTCGCACTATGTGCGTACTGCACGTGTATGTACTATGTGTGTACTGTTGTTGTGCTATGTGCATGTGATAAATCTCAGCTTGAGCCTCCACACTCACACTGTACACTGTCAGCCTGTCTGAGATGTGGGCTTCGTTGGTACACCTGTATCATCAGTCTGTCTTAGATTTTGGGCTTCGTCAGTGACAGTGGTAGTTTTTCAGGTATGTGTACATGTGCTTTTCAGGTATGTGTACATCAGTCTGTGGTGCGTGATGTGGTATGTTATAAGTAAGCCCATATGAGCCCTTGTGAGTCATAATGCAAGTCCATGTAAGTCAGTCCTAATAGTGAAATGATGTTAGTGCTATGTGTGTGATTTCTTATGTATGTGTGATACATCTTAGCTTGAGCCTCCACACACTGTACACTGTCAGCCTGTCTGAGATGTGGGCTTCGTTGGTACACCTGTATCATCAGTCTGTCTTAGATTTTGGGCTTCGTCAGTAACAGTAGTAGCTTTTCATGTATGTGTACATGATACATCTCAGCTTGAGCCTCCACACACTGTACACTGTCAGTCTGTCTGAGATGTGGGCTTCATTGGTACACCTGTGTTATCAGTCTGTCTTAGATTTTGGGCTTCGTCAGTGACAGTAGTAGCTTTTCAGGTATGTGTACATGTATGTGTTACATCTCAGCTTGAGCCTCCACACACTGTACACTGTCAGCCTGTCTGAGATGTGGGCTTCATTGGTACACCTGTATCATCAGTCTGTCTTAGATTTTGGGCTTCGTCAGTGTACAATAGTAGCTTTTCAGGTATGTGTACATGTATGTGTGATAAATCTCAGCTTGAGCCTCCACACACTGTACACTGTCAGCCTGTCTGAGATGTGGGCTTCGTTGGTACACATGTATCATCAGTCTGTCTTCGATTTTGGGCTTTGTTAGTGACAGTAGTAGCTTTTCAGGTATGTGTACATGTATGTGTGATACATCTCAGCTTGAGCCTCCACACACTGTACACTGTCAGCCTGTCTGAGATGTGGGCTTCGTTGGTACACCAGTCTGTGGGCTTCATCAGTGTACAGTAGTAGCTTTTCAGGTATGTGTACATGTATGTGATAAATCTCAGCTTGAGCCTCCACACACTGTACACTGTCAGCCTGTCTGAGATGTGGGCTTTGATGGGTACACCTGTATCATCAGTCTGTGGGCTTCGTCAGTGTACAGTAGTAGCTTTTCAGGTATGTGTACATGTATGTGTGATAAATCTCAGCTTGAGCCTCCACACACTGTACACTGTCAGCCTGTCCAAGATGTGGGCTTCGTTGGTACACCTGTATCATCAGTCTGTCTTAGATTTTGGGCTTCGTCATGTGTGTAGTGTTATTTTCGATAGCATCATATTCCATTATTCCAAGTTCTTCAAGGCTCCTTCCCACTTTTCATGTGGGAGGAGCTAGAGACTGGGATAGAGGCTATTTTTCTGCATACTTATCGGTGTGTGGTGCTGTACACCTTGTTCAATTTTATGTATTTGGCAGTTCTGTTTGTGGCTCTGAGATGCAATAAAGCGTGACTTTGGCAGGACTTTGATGTTGGATGAGCAGCTACTCCACGTCCAGTTCCTCTCTCAACTCATGATCAGCCTTAACCGACAGATATGAATGCATGCACTAAATCCTCAAAGAAATCAGTTAAAACAGCTAGACAGAAACACAGTCACAGTCACAATAGACCTACATATTTGCTTATGACCATAAGCTATAAGCTCTAAATGATTGTATTGTTATAACCATTACTATCAAGTTCATAATTATTTTATTAAGTATATCACATTCTGTATGTAAGTAGTGTAACTAAGTGTACTCTACAGTATATTGTACAATGTCTAGTGGGCTTAGCTGTAGACTTGCAGTACAGTCTACTACCATAGTTTACTCTGAGTGGGCATTGCTCAAAACTGATGGATGGTATACACTGGAGTAAAACGTGGCAATATGCATAGTATACACCATAGTAAAACTAAGGTACACTAAGCACTGTTGAGCAGTGTTACTATCCAACAAATATGCATACCTGCCTGCCAACTAAGTAGGTGTATACATGTACAGTGCTGCAAGAGAAATTTACATGTACAACATGAGCAGAGTGCCTTTTCCAATATTATCCAACTACCTTCCTAGAATGATCACAGAGTGTAATTGTAGTGTGAATTATTGTACTTTGTGTGGGCGAATCAAAGGCGCCGCCAGTGCTGTATCCGTCATACAGCACGGTTTACGTGGAGGCGCGCGCAATATAGCACGGCACGTGATAACGGTGACAGTTTTAGCCTTTCCCTACACAAGAAACAAGGTAGGTAAGATGCAAAGTACAATAAATCAATTAAAGCACGGAAGGGACGTGCTGTATGTGCAATAATGGTACTCAGGGTGTGGTCTCGATAGACCATACAGCACTCGGCTACGCCTCGTGCTGTATTGCTATCTCGACCACACCCCTCGTACCATTATTGCGCGTACAGCACTTCCTTCCATGCTTTAACTAATACCTACAAATTGATGACTTCACAGGGCAAGGAAAAAAGAAAGTGGTAGGCATTGAATGGAGAATACACACAGAATTGTGTACGGACATGTACAAGTACACCACAAGGGGTGAGGAAGAGATAGTTGCTATGAGACGCTTGTCACTAGACAAGGGTACAATGCACCTGTTAGGTGGTCCAGGTTCAGGAGTAAGGTAACCTCGACTTGAAGTGGCTGTTTGGGATGGGCTTCTGGAAGGGTGGTAGCCTTGATGTCATCATCATGTAGTCAGTTACTTGGTCCAATCGCTATTTAATATCCATTTCGCTCAGTAACACATTTTGAAATAGTGCAAAACACATGAAATATTGAACCTATTTGCATATTCATTGTCGGCATGTCGGAAAACCTCTCACGTGCACGTGGCCACACATTCTCAGAAGTGGTCAGTTGGAATTGAGTTTGAAGTAGCCTATACTTTCAGTACTTGCAAAGAAGCCTAGCAGCAGTGTGATAAACTGTTGAAGACACTAAGCAAGGCTGGGCTTCTGTGCTGTGATGAGCCAATTCCAATTGAATGAATCGGCCAGGATCCGTAGAAAAGCAGAGATTTTCAAATGGAGGAGTGTGGTCAAGGGGGTTGTCAGTAGCGACGACGGGTGATATATAGCCTCTCTCCTGTCGCGCGCACATAACGACCTTTGCACTCGAGGTTGGAACTTTGGGTAATTATGGTCTAATGCCTTGCCGTTTTGCCTGACTGGGCAGAAAGCACTTTGGAACCATATCTAGGTTGTAGGCCTACTAAACTTGACCCAACTACCAATCCGTGTACCGAGAAGACTTTAGATGTAATTAGAATAGTATCTGAGACAGTGGGAACCGAAGTCTTAGATCTTTTGCTGGACTCAGCAAAGTTCTAAGTAAAGACTCGAGCTACAGCTACCATTTTTTCTGGCGAGTTAGCAAAACGGCAAGAAGTTTGCAATACTCAGGAGTTCCCAAAATCAATAACATAATGAATACCACTAAAGAATGCAATTAACAGATGCGTACCATGGGGCCAGCATGAGTATCTGCTCGTGTATTGTTTCCGTATATGAGATAAAACATTTCAGTAGTGCATAACTGACAATTTATCACTCACACCCCACAATGCCATGCCCCACAATGCCATGCATTTTCACTAGTTTTCAATGCCCCACAATGCCATGCATTTTCACTAGTATTCTTTATGGTTGCTTTTGAGAGGGTCTGGCTTGCGAGACTCTACATTGATTATGTGAATGGCACTCTCAGTCTGTTGCTCCGACCACGTACGTCCTCCTTTTGCGTATGTGCGAAATCACGTGACTTGTATGGATGTTGCGGAGGCTGAATGAACAGGATGGACATGAGACAGAAGACAGAAACAACGAAGCCATACCCTTAGAGCACTTCTGCATAGTAGGTGCATGCATATTGAGCAATACTGAAACTCGTGTATGCTCACTCCAAAAATCTATATACCCTGATGTGTCTGCTCGTTTATGAATGTGCATAACAGACAATTTCTCACTCACCCTCGCCCCACAAGGCTATGCATTTTCACTAGTATGGTTTCACTAGTAAGGTTGGTGATACTATTCACTACACAATAACGAGCTTTCCTTACCTTATAAAAGCTCAAAATATCTGCGAGATGCAAAGGGGTATAATTAATGAACCTCCCCATGCATCAACCTCTGACCATTTCTCACTCACGCTTGCCCCACAATGCCATGCATTTTCACCAGTGAATACCACTAAAGAGTGCAATTAAGAGATGTGTACCATTGCATAGTTGGGGTGAACGTGAGCGAGCCCCTACATTAATGACGTCAATGGCTCTCGTGTCTGTCTATCCGTCTGTCTGTCCGGCCGGCCCAGGCTCACGCACATTATGCTGGCATAATTTTGAGCATAATGGGGAACTATTATAGAGCATGAGCATAATTTTGAGCATAATAGGCAGAATTTTGCATGCATGCGGCGCAGGCCGGGTATATACCTAATTTTGTACCTAGCTACGTGTATGTATAGATACACTAGTCATCATCACATCTGCGGCAGTGCAGTTTTTTCAATCCTCTCAAATTCCTTTAGTAGTCAAGAACACGCTTTAGAAGATTATATAGAAGCATCGGTTATGTTGCAGTGTAATCAACAGTAATGTAATGTATGACTCCTCGTGGCGATTTTCGATTTTTGGTTTTTGGTTGGGCATAATGGGTAAAACACTAAGCATAATAGGTAAAAGACTAAGCATTATGGGTACAAAATTCAGGCACAAGATAATAAAGCATAATGTGCGGGAGCCTACTGGCCACGTACGTCCTCCTGTTGCGCATGCGTGAAACCACTTGTAGTTGGAAATTCAACCGGGTGAGATAGACGTGCCAGCGACACAGAAGACAAAACCTACGAGCCATACCCTTAGAGCACTTCTGCATTCTGTGCCAGTAGTTGCATATTGAGCAATACTGAACTTCTCACCACAGAAGTATCTACTCGTGTATTGTTTCCGTATGTGTGAAATGGAGATAGCATAACTAACTGACTTTTTCTCACTCACGCTCGCCCCACAATGCCATGCATTTTCACTAGTTTAACAGGGAGTCATTGTTGAGCGCATTAGCGTGAGGAAGCTAATCCGGGTCCATATCTCGGCCAATGTGTACATAAGTACGTGGTGTCATGCTTTAGGAATGGCATTAGCCATGTTCAATTTCTTAACATTTGTCACGGTAACTTTGAATTCCAAAAGTAGCGAGACGCATTTCTATATAGTAGAGTCAGAATACTATCAAAGCTTGGTGGCATAGGCCATACCAAAGATGGGTGCAACTGACAAATATGATTTAGGCACATGTTAGTGATTACGCTATGTGCCCAAACCCACCCTCATGAGAGAGTATGGTCTGGGGATGAGGTGGCATGTAATTACAACCTCTCATGTGAGAGGTTTAATACACTGTGGCTTTTTAGTGAATTGCACAGGATTTCTGCTAAATCCAGTGGTGTGGTTAGACATAATTGTGCATACATATTGCTATAGCTATATTGCGCCATTTCCAGAACTATAGAGCTACCTTCTGAGCAAATTCACATTGAGATGGTCACATATAGTCAGAAAGTGAAATACATGATATTTCAACAATAATCTTAGAGGTGAGAAATTGTTCAACATAATAGCTACATGACTAATCAGACAATGGTACATATAGTTATCCATTGTTGGAAATAAAGGATGAAGGTGAGTGACGCATGTAGTGAGGGAAGTAGGGATTCCACAACTTTCATAAGGATGCATCAGAATTAGAAAAACAAATTTAGGGAAGTATTATAGCATAGATACCCCCCCCCCCATAGGAAAAACCTGAGATAAAACCCAGGGAGAAAAACCTCAGGAAAAACCCAAAACATGAAGTTGTAGTTAGAAAACATTGTGTTATAAAAATGAGCATAACATTGAAGATATGATAGCTCAAAAATATAAAGGACTACATGGCGTAATATTATGAACGACTCACTGCCATGATAACAGATACATAACAAAGGTGTTAAGGGTTGGTTACACAACTTAACAATTGTATAATTATACATAAAAAGATTAGGGAGGCAGTATCCCCCAGAATTAAGGAGACAGGAAAAAATAAAATGATGACTGGCATTGATATGGTTATAATAATGAGGTATACCCATGTATTAGTACCATACAAAGAAAAATCATATTGTACACCACACTTTTATATACAGCATACAGAGGACTCACTGACATAACAGATACATGGGTACTGGTAAGTTATACTTAGCCATCAAGGGAGTTACAAAAATATGTTGTGGATTGGTCTTCTTATGGGGACAGATTAGGCTATACAGCATACAGAGGACTCATTAATGTAACAGATACATAAAACATTAAGGAAAGTTACACTTGAGCTTCAAGGGAGAAAAAAACATGTTGTGGAGTGGTCTTGCAAGGAGTTATACTATAAAACATACAGATGACTTACAGATACCTAAAACAACAAGGTGATAAGGGTTTATGCTTTCAAGGAAAACATGTTCTGGAGTAGTCTAGTTCGGAGATAGACACTACAAACACAGGGCCACCTGTGTGTGAGGTATGGGAGGTAGAGGAAGATAATGTAATCTGTAAGCATGTGAGAGAATGTAAATTGAATTAATGGTTCATTATACTAGTTACTTCACCTGTTGTCAGCTTTATAGCTTGGAGTAGTGAATGAATAGAAAGCACTTCTAGCATATGACCTAGAATGCAGAGGATGAAAAATGTCCAATAAGGGAAAAAGGAAGGATGGGATAAATCCAAATCTTTGATTTAGTTAGGGCGAAGTGGAGAGTTGTACAATATAATATTATAATACAGTCTGGCTAATCATGTCTACATTCATCAAGTACCAACTATCTCTAGTATATATGTATTTATATAGTTGCAACTTACCTTTTTGCAGGTGGCCCAGTGTGATTGTGTCGTTTTGAGTAAACACATACAATATAGTTGCATTATCAGTGGATGTGCTAACTCGGTGTCACATGCACTTTGAGAAGTACACTCTGACAGGTCTTTGTTAATTGCATTCTCTGAGTATGAAATCTTTCCTGGAGTGACTGCACAATATGGTGACACATCTCATAGGCGGCGGAAGCGGGGGGGCTTTGGGGGGGCTATTATTATTAACCGTCGGCGCGCGCATGCGCAGGGTTACGCAGGAAATGGCCGACTGTTGTGTGTCTGGTTCTAGAGCATCTGTTTGTCCTGAAAATGCTGTCACATATTCAGCGGGCAACGGAGGTCAAAATATTTGTGGAGGTTCTCTGAAACCGCTCCGTTGCAGAGATCCAACACTCCCTCCGCTAAAGGCCATACAAAGTCGGCCATTTCCTGCGGAAGGCACTCATGCGCATTATGCCCTAATGGTACGTACGCGGCGCCGAGGGTTCTGCACTTTAGTACATCCTATATACTTCGTGCAACCCTAGCCCGTGAGCCTATATTTTTGGGGGGGCTTCAGCCCCAAAGCCCCCCCCGCTTCTGCCGCCTATGCATCTCTAGTTGCAACATCCAGAGGACAATGCTAGGTGTTTCAAATGACCAGTGTCATGGTTCGAAATGCCATGTATGTACAGCAAATGACCATACTTTGGCTACGTAACAGTCTTGAAGTTGTGGGGATGTTCAGTATAGGCTGCCACATATTACACACTATATGTATGTACAGCAAATGACCATACTTTGGCTACGTAACAGTCTTAAAGTTGTGGGGATGTTCAGTATAGACTGCCACATATTACACACTATAGGTGTACTAAATATTCTTTTACAGACATGCCCACCCCTTATTCTCATGTTCCAATGGGTGGCAAATACAGTTCCACTTTTATGTTGTATTGACTTTACATGGGAAAACAATCAGCTAATACCAATGACAAAAACACGACCACAATTTCATAAGTATATGTAATGTTAGAGAGTGGCATGAAATAGAGGTGAGATGGTGTTCATGAAGAACTGGACGGTTGATTCTTGGATCTCAGGTGGGTAGATGGGGTTAGTTCCAGGTTAGATGTCAGCATTTTGCTTTAGGATGATGTGCTTTTAGATAAGGAGAGACTCTATCACACCTCCTTTCTGGCGGTATGTAGCCACTTGCTTTCTTCTGGCTTCGGTCAGTTTACACTGTGCTGGTTTTTCCATGCATGCACCATTATTTATGTGTAGTCTCTTACAGTTGCTTTGTGCTGCTTCTGTCTCTTCTCCAGGCCTCTTTCCAGTTTCACTGATTAGACAGTGTTGCAGTCATTACAAAGACATACTTGAGCATATTTTCAGCTGTTTCACTTGTCTCCTTTTAAGTAAGGGAACTTGGATTTTTGAAGTGCGTTCTTTTCATTTGGTCATAGTTCAATTTTACATTTTAGGTGGGCTTTTTCATGACACACTCTGCTCTGTATCTCAGACACTTCATAATACTACAGAGAATTATATAATGCTAAATGGAGTCTATTTGATTTGTTCTGCAAACTGTCAGGAGCGTTTAGAGTGTTGCCGGGAGATGCTATTTTTCAGCAGAATTTATATCGATCTTACTGAGTTGTGGTCATGTCCTTGTCATCATTATTGGCTAATGAAGATGCAGGGGTCAAAACATTCTAACTGCTTATGCCTTCAACGGAAATATCTACCTAGACTTTCTTACTGAGCACACTACTTCAAAATGGTTGTATATGTGTAGTTATCCATATCATTAGGACTAATGTACTCTAGAGCAGACCTGGATATGATGGTCCAGTATTAAATGGGCAATGTCTATCATGTGCTCTAAAATAGCAGTATGAATAGCCATACGTTGGTCCTCAGATCCAGTTATTATGTATGCCAAGGATCTGAAAAGGCAGTTACCATCTGCCATAATATGTTTCACTGTGCGTATGTCAGGAGGTGTTAGAGTGACATTGGGCCCTTCTGGTCGCACTCTATTTTTGCCATGGAACTGAAGTCCCCAAACATTCCGCTGCTACTGTTCACTGACTGGATGGAGTTTCAGTGGACTGACTCCAGGATCACTATCTCTACCACAACGTATTCTCTTGGCAGGCTTTACGTCTTCAACTGACTCTCGCCTTTTTCGTTTCATTGAATGTGTGCTAGACAGTGCATGTGCGTCTTGTTTAATTTTCTTTGGTGTAGGGCAATCAACATAGGGAAAATTGTTCATGAATCCGCGGGGTTAAACCAGTCCGTCTTTGCACCGTGCGTACGTTGCAAAATTCCGCGTAAGTCCGTTGTGATACTATATAAGTCCGTGGTGATACATGGTATCAATACGGACTTACGCGGACTTTTGCAACGTGTGTAGTGTGCGCACGGTGCAAGGACGGACTCCTTTGGCTCCGTGGAAGTCCATATTCATGGACCATTTTCCCTGTGCAAGGTCAGTAATACCAGTGAGTGCATGCTTAGTACCAGCACCAGCCCTAAGTGGAATGTCATATAATGGGAGATCCTGTCTGAAAGTTTACCTTAATCTGTTAATTTCCTTCAGACAGGTTGTACTTAACCAAAAGTGACTTGGGACTGAATGCTGATAGGTACAGCCCAGAAAGGGATCGAACTCTAGACAGTGCTACATAGGCCATTCTGGCACTAAACACTGCATCAGACAGGTCTACAATAGCACAGTATAGTGACAAACCCTGGCATTTATGAATAGTGACAGCATAAGCTAAAATTAGTGGAAATTGTTTTCTGTACACATTGACCATGAACCTCCTTTTGACCATTTCTACCTTGTAAGGCTCATTCATATGATCGAACCAAACAGTTACATGCTCAAGTGTAATGGACAGAACAGTACCAAGAGCACCATTGACCAGTCCGGCCTTGGTGTCAATGTTGCAATACAACATGACTCGTGCACCTACTGCTACTATAAGCTTAGCTTCTAGCCCAGCTGTCATATTACAATCATTATTCAATTTTTCTAATTGTTCAGCTGCTTTTTTAGTCCACTTACGAGTAGTTACAGTTTGATCACCTTCATCAGTACACATGAGTTCACACACTTCAGAAGTTAGATGTCTGAGCATTTCAGAATTAAAGCTATCACATGCTTTCCTTTTTGGAAAGAGGCACACAGGGGTTTGACCAGACTCTTGAAGCTCACTAAATTTTTCTGATACTGGAACCTCTTTGACTCTTTGTTCGAGAGTACAAAAAGTTTCATCTGTTGGACAACCTCGTCTCACACAGTCCAACAGTGATGAAAACTCTTGTCTTTTTTTCTGTCGTTCATTAATTGTCAGTTCATCATATAAGACAATCTTTCCAAATGTTAACAGCAGTTGCACAGCCTAGTTGAAAGAAAAGGGATTTAGTGGCAATCCTCTCAAAGACAGGACTACCACTAACAGGCTGCAGCTGAAGAAGATTACCTACAAATAACATGTTTCGTGAGCCAACCATTCATCCCCACCAAACAATTCTTCCAGTCTCAAGTGCCATGTATGCTAAGTTGAGAATGGAGACCATAGATATCTCATCTATGATAAACAGCTTCACATTCCAAAGTGTAGTTTTCATGACCTTCTGAGATGTTTTGGGCAGGGACCAGTAGGTAGCAGCTTTACCTGAATGGTCAATAGGCAGTTAGAAAAGCCTACACTGTAAAAAATGTGGTGTGTCATTCACACCTTACTGGTAGCACACCATGTGTGTGCTGACACACTCACCCTGAAGTGGTGTGTTAGTCACACTTAAAGGATAGTGTGTTACTATTTAGTGTGAAGAGCACACCATTCAAAATACCGTGCCACTCGAGCTCTACTCTGCTGATGATGAGTCACTAGCTTGTAAAGAAGTGGACTGAAATACAAGGATACAGTGTATAACCTATGTATACAAGAACACCACATCATTGCATGTACATGTATGCATGCATATTATATTTAGTTTTTGAAAAGATGATACTTGACAGGTATGAAGCCGGTGGTATAGGATGAAAGGTGATAGAGGTCAAGAACGTGGTGGTCAGCTAGATCAGAATGGGTACACAAAATATAATCATTAGTTTTTGAGACTTCATATGCATGGAAGTGAGAACTAAAACACTCAGTGTGTAACATATTGCATACAAAAAAGTAATCAGCACAATGAACGACGATGTCTTTAATGATGCCGAAGATGGGCATCATAAGGGATTGAAGTACTACAACAACTTCTTTGAGATACTTAGTACCATCTTTGTCAATCCAAGAGACCCTGCATGTGCAATTACATATATAGGTAAATTCAGATACGCCATTTATGTTGTATATCAGTGTTTTAATGGAACTTTGAAAGGAATATGCGAATGAAGAATGAAAGTATATAGAATTAGCTAGATGGAAGACAGCTGTTTCGGACTGGTTGGCCCTCATCAGCGCCGTGTATGCTTATATAGTTGCTTTTGCCCCAACATGGACTTAGTACTACATGGACTGTGGGATAGGCAAGCCTGAGCAGTTGTGGTATCAGAATCATTCACTAAAAACCTGCACAGACCCAGTGCCTAGACTCAAAGCCAGCAACAGTGGGTACAGCCAGGGTAATCAAACCACCAAAGATGCCCTAACCCAAGCACACCAAAAAAAGGTGGGCAAGAGCAAGCAAACGGCGGACAGCTGTTTGGGCTGGTTGGCCCTTATCACATACCCAAACTTCCACAGTGGCATGGTTATTTGCGAATCTTCTACAAGGTCATCAAACATCTCCAATAGTTTTTCTTTATAGGGAAGTGAAGCTATGTCCACAACTGAATCTGTATGAATACATAACTTACATGTAGATATCACCAACAGCAATAGAAATGAAAAAGCACTAAAGCATTAAACACTCAGAATGCATGCAAGTCTGTAAGTAAGCACATGTGAAATGCATTCTAATTACGAAAAAAACTCGCTATATACCTTACATTGATTTGTATTCCTAGTAGCCTTAACTTTAAGACATTGAGGGCCATTTAGAAGGCTCTGTTGTTTTAGACAATTAAGTGCTCAACAAACTGAGCTATGCAAAGGATTTCGGCTGGGTTGAATCACTCATATGAAGAACCAAAATACATACCTAGACAGTTTATTAGCATACCTGCTCCAACCATAGCGTCCTTAGTGAAAAGGCTATTAGCAGAGTTCAAGTGGTAGCACATAAATTCCTGGTGCCTCAGAGCCATTGTTTTGGGAATGTTTTTGAAGCACTTGACATGGTGAGCCAACTGCTTGAAGAAATTATGTTTACTTTCAAAACGCATGCACCAGAATCTCACAAGAGGACCATATCTGCATTGAGGTATGTACAATGTACACATACATGAAAAAACATATCTGGTGGGGCCAGACAAGCTATATAAGCGATCCCTGGACAGCACATGAAATATCTTATGACTTACAAATTGGGCTTCTAGTAGGGCTTACCACGGACAATGGGCTACTCATAAGCACTAAAATTAGGAAAAAACACATATACACATAGGTCACATATTGCACAAATATAAAAATGATGATATTGGATTGACAACCAAACATAATAATAGTAGCAAAAATATTAGTAGTAGCAAAAATAAAGATCTGTTATATTAAAATAAATGTACTAGATTTGAAATAAAAATAAAGATCCTAGTTTTTAGACACAAATATATATTCTATAATCAGCAGACATTGTACAAACATCAAAACCCAAGCATCTCTCACCAACAATTCACTTCAGGTAGGAGGTATAGGGTGCCCAACCTTGAGAGTTGAGACTGGTGGGTTTAAGGTACCTTTTACCACCAGTGAACTCTCCCCACTCACCCTACACCTAACTACCATATCAAGCTACACAACTAAACAGTAATAATACCTTGAAAAATGGTGGCTCCGCAGCATAACGGAAGTTGGGCAGGTATGTATATTTACACATGAGCATGAATTTGAAAATATGTATGTAAATTTGACCTGGCATGTCATACAGTAACTATAGGCATATAACGTACTTTTCTATGCACATAGTGAATCATATAACGCAATTTAGGAGTGATATTACATGATGGATATAGCTCAAGCCAGGCCTGGTGATGGTCATCAATAAGACTTTTTATATAACTGGTGCAGTCTGGAGATAAAACTGGAGCAAACAAGTAATCACAGCAATAAAGGTTTTAGTGGCCAACATGGAAACTGACTTGTTTACAAGTGTGCCCAAGAGGTACCCAAGATCTAACACCATGGGTGCACAAGGTTGGACACTGCCGATAAATGAACCAATGTAGCCCAAGGAGATGGACAAGAATGGTCAGGTGTGGTGGCCAGCTTGAATACTACTGGTACACCCTTGTATTGAGTTATCCACTGCTTGTTTAGCATTGGCCATGACCTGAGCATTACTTGTACATTCCCTGTGTTACAGCAACGTTCACATACTTGGGCACTTCTGCTAATTGCATTTACATATTCATAAATTTGATAATCTTGAAACCACAGTACTGATATGTACACTTATAGCCCGTTGCTAGGTGGTTGCTAAGATTATTGTAGTGGAATAAATCAACTACAGCCCTCCAGGAAGTGTGAGGGTGCAATATCTAGTGTGAAGGTGACAATATCTGGTGTGAAGGTGACAATATCTAGTGTGAAGGTGTCAATATCTGGTGTGAAGGTGTCAATATCTGGTGTGAAGGTGTCAATATCTAATGTAGGCCCAGTAATATTCACTGAGCCATGATGGATGTCATACGCGTTCGATGAAAACGGAAGTTACAGATTGACGTGGAGCATGCAAAGTTTGCGCAGTTCTATTCAGCTGGCTTGATTTTCGAGTTTGAGTGATGGCTAGTAGGAGCACTCCTAAGAGTATGCAGAGCATTGAAAGCGGTCAGAGAGAGCCAGCACTTTTTAATACGCATACGCTTCCTACTAGCTCTTTACTGCCGGTGCTGCTCACAGCTAGGGATAGTTTGAGCCTTTACAAGGTGTTCCACAATTCACAGGTACAACTTGAGGGGAGCGGGAGTCTTCAACTAGCTGCTTGACTTCCAAAACTATGGGGTGACTAACGCGGCCCTTCGTCCACCTCGTCGCTAAAAGCTGACTCGATCCACGACTCCATTCCTATAGTCTTCCTCTTCTCTAGTACACATACGCTTAGCCAGCCGCCGTTCAAACTGAGCAAGCTTACGCAAACCAAGCCATATATGGCATCATGACGTCAAGAACCACCTTATAGCAACCGGCTATAAATGAATTATAGCACCCCTGGTCGGGATGTTGCGGTTTATAAGCACTCCCCCTCGGGCGCTACGCGCCCTCGGGTATCGTGCTTATAAATCAGCAACATCCCTCCCAGAGGTGCTATAACTTATACATGTTCAGTATTTATTCTCAATGTATGTCCATCAGACTCTACTACTGGTCGTCTTGCTGATCAATGGTACCTGCAATGATAAAAAGTGGATCAAGCTGTTCAGAAAGTAAAAGTAAAATTTACGCACCGTGTGTCTCCCTCCACTGTGTGTCTCCCTCCACTGTGCATCGACAGGTGGTTTGGAATGAGCTGGACTCCCAATTCTTCTCTGCTTCTTTGCCATAATTGTCCCATCCTTCTTAACCCTCTCATCATATTGCTCATCAAGTCGATGAAGGAAGTCGGTAAGATCTGTATAAACACATTACACGAGTAGCTACATGAATTACTGGACTCACTTTTTGAACGCCACTGAGGTTGATGGAGAAGTACAACTTGGGTGTCCTGATCATCGTGTTCATCTGACATGTAGTTGATGTTTAACTGCTTCCATCGTTGTATCTCAGCTTGTGTCACAACTAAAGCACGGTTATCAAACTTCTGTGGCATGTATATAATTGTATGCAAGATCTATTACATGCACATCTGCATTATACCCTTTTCTTCCGAGCTCTATATTTCTTCTCTTGTCCACGCTTCACTTCACGTTCCTTGCAAGATTCATCTTCACCCAACTTCCAGGATCGTCTAAGACTCTCATACTTCCTTTGCACTGCCGCTATGCACACACATATAAATATGCTGCACAGAAAGATGGACCATTCAATGAAATTCAAACCTTTCACTTGTTTCTCTTTGTAATGATTTCTCGTTGGTCACAATCTCCTTCACAATTTTGGTCTTGATAGCAGTATTGAATGGTGAAAGGGAACTGAAATGTAGATATACATATACAGCAATACTAACAAGGTCAAAGCATATGTGCAGAGATAAATACTACTACATACAGAGAAGTTGTGCACAATTAGTAATGTTGCATGTTCAAGTATCACATACATGCTTCCTATAAGCAAGTTACAAAGGAAATGTACATTTTCCATTGGAAGCCAAGAGGCATGTACATACATGTATGTGCATGTCACACAGTACAGGGAGAAAGGTATAGCTATGTAGGGTGATATAGCTCAGCACACCTAAGCACGTACATGTGCACTACGAGTCTAAACAGTCAGCTGTTGGGATTTAAAATCTGGGCTTGCCTGCTTGAGCTGTTATATTTTTATTCTTAATTTCAGTAGGGGGGCCTTGCCCCTCCCTCCCCCCCCCAACGCATCAGACTGACAGCTAAAATAGCCACAAAGCCCAACACGCATCAGACTGACAGCTAAAATAGCCACAAAGTCCAACACGCATGACTGACAGCTAAAATAGCCACAAAGTCCAACACGCATCAGACTGAAAGCTAAAATAGCCACAAAGCCCAACACGCATCAGACTGACAGCTAAAATAACCACAAAGCCCAACACGCATCAGACTGACAGCTAAAATAGCCACAAAACCCGACACGCATCAGACTGACAGCTAAAATAGCCACAAAACCCGACACGCATCAGACTGACAGCTAAAATAGCCACAAAGCCCGACACGCATCAGACTGACAGCTAAAATAGCCACAAAGCCCGACACGCATCAGACTGACAGCTAAAATAGCCACAAAGCCCGACACGCATCAGACTGACAGCTAAAGTAGCCACAAAGCCCGACACGCATCAGACTGACAGCTAAAATAGCCACAAAGCCCGACACGCATCAGACTGACAGCTAAAATAGCCACAAAGCCCGACACGCATCAGACTGACACCGCTATATAATACATGAATACATGCACGCAGCATCAATGCACGTCAGACCGGTAAAGCAAAACTTACACGCTCAAAAAGAGAAACAACTCGACGATTCTTTTTCTCAGAGGGCACGGGTCCCGCTTTTCAATATTGCCAACCTGTTCACTAAGAGCCCGGATAGTGTCAAGTAACTCGTCCTGCTTCCCTTTTACATCCCCAATCTCCCTAGAAACAGAACAGATTCCTGTAGCTGCTTCTTGAATAGCTAAAATTGCTTCATCTAAGTCGTAATACGATGACATCGCCTCGAACAAAACACCGACCTTCACCAAGCTCAAAAAGAAGACTGTACTAGGCAGCTGCGAATGCAGCTGGTGCAGCGATCAGGAGATTCCGTGTGCCGTATATCTATGTATACGTACACACGCACGCGTGCCGGCTATTATTAGCCCAGATCAGCTATTAAATATTTTAGCTAGACATTATCAAGTTTGGAGTAATTAAGCACACCTGAATCTAATGGCAGAAGCATCTCCTGCTAAGCGCATAGCATTTGGCTACAGATGATGCCCTCACTGCAATACTCATGTGGCAGAAAGAACACGTGGTGGACATAGAGCTGAATTCTTTCCCAATGGTACATGTACAAACATGTTTCAGATTCCTATGGAACCTTATTTCAAAAAGTGAACTACAAGTTATACAATGTCGTGTTGACAGTTTGAAGGACCGGAGGGGATAAAGGACATGCATCGTGTTGTACCGAGACGATTATGATGTAAGAAACAGGTATGTATTTGCTAATGTGCATTCACATTGGCTAATAATTGGTTACTGTTCACCTCTAGAAACTTTCCATTAGATGCAAAGCATTTGAGAAGTATTTGCCTACAGATTGGTCATCTCAGAGAAAGAATAGAATTAGGGAGATACTTGAAAAGGCTTAGATTATGTGTCATCAGCAGAATCTGATAGTGAAGGTGTCGTTCTGCACAAATGCCCTCTTCTGTGGTTGAAGTCGAAGTACTCAAACAGCCTGCATATTTGGATACTCTTTATTATGGAACACCTTTCAAAATCGAAAGGAATGGTCAGGAAGTGAGAGAAAGGTGAACCATCTGAGAGACCTACTCCATTGAGCCCCTATCTTATGCAGTTTTTGGTGATGAAAATCTACCATGCATGGCATTATAGATACCTCCGTATCAGGGAGTGAGAACTAGTGATTGACATCATGCTCATTGCTGGCCTGCATTGATTCATAGTCAACAAGTGTATATAGTCATGCATAGCATTTTGTCACAGCATTCTATCATGTAGGAATGTATATAGTTTGTAAACAAATCTTGTATATCAAAAATATTGTCTTTCCGACTAATATTTGAAGTAGGAAATATGAATGTTTGAAGTAGAAAATACAATGATTCAGAGCATTTTACCACAGTATAGGCTTGTAAAGAAGGCTGATAATTCATAGGAAGTACAAATACCAAAATTACTAGTTTGCTAGAAATATTTGCATGCCTATGTAAACATGGCATTTATGATGCATTCCTACATCACAATATGGAAATATATTCTGTTGGTCCAGTGATTATTAGTTCTTTATTAAGGTGGCTCTTAGAATTCGTCCTGATCTTGTACCACCTTCATCCACTTTATTACGCCAAGTTACGAACAAGTTCAATCTTTTCTTCCAACTCCTTTTCTTTTTCTGTATTTTTCTGCATGTAGTTGCTCTTAACAGTTTCTTCTAGGTGATGTTGGCGACTTGTCCCCTTTGTGATTCCTTTGCCGCTCCAAACCTAAAAGGTGTGGAAGGCTTGTCGCTAGTGCAGCTAAAAAGCATTATTTTGTGTGTTCATATGCTCATATTTTTTCTGTGCACGCACAGGTAGTAGGTCAAAACAAATTATATGTGTATTCACGTTAATTAATATCGTATCGTTGAATATGCATATAATTTGTTTGTCCTGGCACATGTACATGCATGCGGTTGAACAGTAATGATCAACAAAATGATCATAAGCCATTAGAGGTATTTATAATTAGAGAACAACATAACTCATGCAATGCCTTGGACGCTAATGTTTGGAAACTGAGCATGTCACAAAGGTCTTGGTAACACGTTGGACAGTTTGAGTGCACCAACATTTCTCTTCCTTGGGCACTATCCATTTTTCAGCCTTGGTTAGTGTTTGGGAATGAAAGGTGCACAAGGATCTAAAACCCTTGGGAACTAGCCCTCTTACTGCTGTGCGACAATAGTCAGTAATACAAGAAAGTTAAACCAATACTCATTCTCTTGAGAGACCCTTTCCCCAATCATTAATGGCAGGAGTCTTCCTAAACACCACATCTGTGTTGCTGTGTATGTATGTATGTATGTATGTATGTATGTAAGTATGTAAGTATGTATGTATGTATGTATGTATGTATGCATGTATGTACGTACGTACGTATGTATGTACGTTTGTATGTATGTATGTACATACGTATGTATACACAAATGTATCTACCTGAAACATACCAGTTTGCTTAAGGCCATGATCTGATGATGAAAGGGTTGTAGGTGCTATCTCACTTGGCTTATTCCTTGAATCAGACCCACCATAAGGAAATGACCTAAGAATTCAGTAAAAGTGATGGTTCCATTGTTGATGAGATACTTGAGGAGCTCTTTCACTTCGTATGCCAAGCATCCTTCAAGTACGTCATGCATTATGTCAGGAACAAGGCCTTCCGTAACCTGAAAATACCGTGATGTATTGATGATCGAGTCACGATGGAGTCCAAATGTTGTCGCAAAGTGCTCATGAAGGGGCCCACATAGTGATGCACATTGATTGGCATGTGTGTCCCAGGTACGTGATTGAAAGTCTTCTGACAAAAACTGCATGAGATGCACATGTACATGTGGATCCTGAGTTTTTTTCAGGATCATTTAATAATGACTTGGCAGTGATGTTAGTTGATAGTGTCTCCATCAATTAGGCTATTAATCTTGATTACTTTACATGTAGAGGCAGTAAATGAAGAAAGTGCATAAAACACTCAGTGATAGAAGAATACGTGCACTCAAGGACTAATAAATGTTCACAATGAACCTTTGTGGCCATATCCTCTGCTACAGCCATGCAGTGCCTGCATTTGCGAAGGGCACTGGAAATGGACTTGTATCCTCCTAAGTAGTGACTTGCTAAATTATCACCAGAAACAAGTGCTAGTGTGCCTCTGAAGGTGTACGATTGTCCCCTGATTGTAAATGTGACCCCATTCTCCTATATAGGATTGAGATGAATCATGCATGTATACAAGTGAAAAGGATGTAGGGATTGAAGTGCCAAAGAGTATAGAAACAAGGTGAAAGTGCAGCATGCATGCAGACAAAGGCAGGGGATAGCATGCAACAATAATAACATGTGTAACCCCTTTTAGATGTAGGGATATGGGATTACGCATGTTTTGTACGAATATTGCCTACTCAGTATAACAGCGAGTCCAGTTGTCCGAAACAGTCGTTCAAAGAAATGAACACAGAGGAGCAATGTACATGTAGCAGCACGACAAACATGAAGAAACTCCGGCTATGGAAAACTGCACAAAACTAACTTCACGTGTTCAGCACGTGAGCAAACAAGAAAATGGCATCTAAACACTTGTAAGGTTGCAGACCTGGAGTTCGATGGCATTGGGAGAAGGGTTTTGCTAATCAAGGATCATGTACGCTCCAGTATAAATGATTCTCGTGAAAGAATTAGAGTGATTACTAATACCAGTTTTGCGGTAGGCCGTTTGAACTGAATTTGACAAAGATGAACAATCGGTGTATTTACAATTTTCCGAGAATCACTATAGCTGTGTATTTTACGTACTTTGAGAGTATTATAGTGTATAGAAGAGCAGGCTGTTTGTCTGAAAAGGTATAGGACATCTGTTCGGGAGTTCTGAGCCATTACATGTACTTTTGTTAAGCTAATGGGCGCGTCGGTGCCATCCCTACATATAGAGTCTACCAACTCTATGATACACGTGTGTATGTATATGCAGCAAGTGTACTTTACCTCCTCTAGAGACCTGATCCCATCCATAAATGTCTCCAAAATGGCATCAGCTCCATACTGTTGAAGAACATGTGATTTAACTACAGCAAATAATTGAATACATCGAATGGTAGATCGATACTTAGGTGGTATGTTCCCCAAGGTGTAGTAGAAGAGTGCTGCAGTATTAAAATAATCATGTACATGTACATGTATGTTGACATGTAGTATATTCTTAACATATGACTTACCTAACTTGTGTTTTTTGGCTCTGGAACCTAGGGATTGCATACCTCAACATCATCATAGTATGCAAGTATTTCCAATGACAAAGTTGAAGAGAATAAAGGATGGGATTTGTACACAGTACCATCACAGAAGTCTAATAACAATTCATTGGGATGTTGATGTCCACAGAGTACCTATACATGTATGTACATACACACACTGCATCCACGTACATTACACATGTATATGTACATGTAGACCACGGCACTAGCACATATGCACAGGTGTAGAGAAAGGTCAAGGTACACATAGTGGTTTACATAGGTGCATGTGAAATTTTACATTGAATAACATACCTCTTTCAGAATGAAGCTATCCGAGAGTAACTGCTGCAGGGATTGTAAAAGAGGAATATCATACACGTAATCCCAGATAGTTCGGAAAAATGGACGCGAATTTCTAGTGGTTGTAATCACTCTATGTCCAAGCCTCCTCTCAACTGGCTCCTGCCAAAAATACATGTACATGTATGACACACACGTATACACTACATGTCTGCATTTCATACATGCATGTAAAATACATTTACCACTAGGTGAAATTCCTCCTTGAAGAACATCTTCTGCATGTGCTCAGTTTTCAGGCCATCAAATGGATCGACCATATCTTGAGAATGGCACAAACCTGCTGCTTTAGATTGGAATCCTTATCACCCAATATTTCCATTATTTGCGTCTCCAATGAGTGCACTTTTGATTCAAGCATAGTATTAAAGTCACATAATAATCCATTCAAAGAACTCTGCGATACTTTGTGCATATGCTTACACTTCAGGACAAATAATGCAGCCTCTTTTTTAATCACTGAAACACTTTGGAAGTTAGACTCATTTAGATCGCTCTCACTGGGACAGAATGGTGATGCCAGTCGTTCAGATGTACTAGCCAAAACATGAGTGTCGGGAGTGTCATCATCCGTTGGTGAACATGGCCCATCTAGTGTGATTAAATTGCTAACTTTTTTCTATACAGGATGCCTTGGTGAGGAGCCTTGTGAATAGATTTAAGGAGTTTCGAAGGCCAAAGAATGAAAGGTGGGATGTGAAAAAAAGACTATCTCATCGAGAGTTGGAAAAGCTCCAGGTATAACAAACACAGTGAAACATCCAGTGCCACCCCCAGGTGAAGATGCAGTGAGCTATGAACGCCACACAAAAAGCTTTACAGGTTGAATTCAAGAAAACAAATCGCAACTATGCACTTGTTACTGATTTAATGGAATGATCATTTGCAATGAGGCGAGATTCTTGAAAAAACTACAGCCTGAAAATATCAGATTTCCTTTCTTGCAGGAAGCTGAACATGTCGGTACGTGTGTCTGTATGGTGTCATCAACGTTTTTACAACATTGGCCCCTAAGTTCTTTTCTACACCATTGCTCTTTTTCCCTGTGTACACTTCAAACTCGCATACATAACCATTGCCTGCATCAGACATTGCCCAGACCTTTATACCTCTTTTGATGGGTTTGAGAGGCATATACTGCTTCAAAGTCGATCGCCCTTTGAAAGGTATCATCGCCTCACATTTTTCCGGGGGTAATATACCGCTCGGAATGCCGTACTCAGCCTGTCCACTATTGGTTTGACTTTCCCGAGCTTATCATACCCTGGATTACCTGGAGCGGATAGGAGACTATTGTCGGTGAAATGTAGATATCGATGTAGTTCGAAAAACCGATCACGGGATATCCGGGAAGCCACAGGGGAATAGTGGAAGATTTCATCTTTCTTCCAGTAATCATATATGGATGGTAAATGAACAATTCCCATTAGTATCATGAACCCCATGTACGCCAATGGAGCAGGTAGGGATGCTCTGGGTCCAGGAGTTTCTGTAAAGCTTTGCAACGTAATTGGCTGCAAATCAGAGGACCAGGTAAGCTCATCTAAGCTGTGTAAATGTAACCAAGGTAATAAAGAACAGCTCAATGGAGATGCAAATCTTGTATCCTACCTGGTTGGACCTGGTATGTCATCATTACTGTCCGTTCTGTCATAGAGGGATCATTTACATATGTAAAGTTTGTGTGTTGACTTACGTGTGTTTTTATCCCATATTGCACGCACTGGAATACAACATCATGTATGTGTGTGAAAAGTACTCTATACATGCACGCTAGTTTGTGTATGTGTGTGTGTGTGTGTGTGTGTGTGAGAGACCTTTGACCTGGCTGTAACTGTTATAGGAAATGTACCAGGTCAGAGGTCATTGTCTTAGGCTTTGGGTATAAAGACGATAATATGTATGTAATTTCATTCATGTTTGTCCACCTCTCTATCTCTGCAGCATCTGTAAGACCTTTGTCCTCAACTCCCTGACTGTATGGGAGAAATATGACAGTTGTGCCAGTGTAAGCGCAGGTTTTTGTGTAAGGTTTGCAGTACACATACATGTATGTGTGTGCACGTACTGCACTAGTTTGTGTGTGTGTGTTGTATTAGCCTAGTGTCCATGTGTATGACCTTTGACCTGCCTGTAAGAAATGTACAGGTCGGAAGTCATGGATTTGGGCTTTGGCGATAAAGGTGTTATGTACGTAATTTCATTCGTGTTTTTCTACCTCTCAATCTCTGCCGGATCTGTAAGACGTTCATCCTCAACTCCCTGACTGTATGGGACAGGTATGACAGTTGTGCCAATGTAAACGTAGGTTTTGTGTAGTGCTGGTACATTTATTACCTTGGTGTTTCAGGATCACTTTCAGGACTAAATGTAGATTCATTGTCTGTCTCGGGGTCAGACCTACATATTATGATAACTTAGGTTTTTATTTATAATAATTCATGTACATTTCAATTTCCTCCTCCTGAATCCCAAACTCCTCGTCACTTCCAGGGAAGATGTGGTCCTCTGCCTCCATCCTCTCCTTCCATGTCCAGGAGATTGAGGACTTCCTCTCCCGTGAAGAGAGCTCTGAAAGAGCCTGGTTCCATCTCTGGCATTAAACACTTCACATTTTTAGTGTTCAGGATGCATGCAGTACTATATTCTTACCTGGAAAGATGCTCCGCGTACGTGTAATAATACTGTGTGCAAAAGAACAACTGAGAGCGCTTGTCAGACGTCGTGCGGGAAACACTATACTCTGGAAAACACTAAGGTTTGTTTACTACACTGTAGCAGTCCGTAAGACAGCTGTAATTACTTCCGTGTCCGCGCCATCAGGAAGCTTCTCCGTGACGTGGTACACTTCATTCGTCGTAATGTACGCGTATTTTTGACGGGTACAGCCGTCATTCGCGTATAAAGGGTTAACTTAATTAACATAGCTACATGTACTTGACTGTAAAAAATTGACTATGAAATGCTAGAAGTGTGGATAAATGGTTTGGTCTTGAAAGTCTATTTTACATGTACTTATACAGCAATATATTCCTGTAGTCTGGTGCACTAATGAACACCACTCCCTTCCCTACATGAAAACTATGCTTTTTGTCTAGTCAGTGTGTGCACTACATGTCCTTACACTCCACACATAAATGTTCAAACTTACACGGACTTGGAGAACACTGCTGACTTAGAGCACACGAGCACACACCGACTTGAGCAAATAATGATATATGTATTAGTTAAAGCACGGAAGGAAGTGCTGTACGTGCTATTCGGGGTGGTCTCGATAGACCATACAGCACTCAGCGTGCTGTATGGTCTATCTTGACCGCACCCCTCGTACCATTATTGCACGTACAGCAGGTCCCTTTCCGTGCTTTAATTGATTTATTGTACTTGCATCTTACCGGCCTTGTTTTCTTGTGTAAGAAAGGCTAAAACTATCACCGTTATCATGTGCCGTGCTGTATAGCGCGCGCCCCACGTAAACCGTGCTGTATGACGGATACAGCACTGGGGCCGCCTTTGATTCGCCCACGCAAAGTACAATAAGGTGTACATCCGCTATATACTGTATTGGATTATCAGTGATTCTCTTTCTTGAGGTTTATTAGAGCGCAAGAACACTGCCTAGTACTCAACTCTGTGGGAGGTGTTGATAAGTGAAAAGCAGATAGGCAGGGGCTGCAGAGCCTGCTGGTGGCAGTGTGTATATATGTGTGTTTATCATAGTACATGTATGTGTGCAGGCCTAGAGAAAGTGTGGCCAGATGAAGAGTCCTCCCATTATAGACGAAAGGCCTCCCATAGGGGGATTTACTGGTGTAGGTGTGTGGGTGTGTGCATGGCCGTAGCAAGCGGTCCGGCCGGTCCGGTTTTGGCCGGACCAGTTTTAACGGTCGCTTTCATGCGCATGCGCAGGTGATAACAAGGTAATTAATATTTATAAACAGTGCATGCAGCCGCTAGCAATTAACAGGTAAACAATCAACAGCTGCAGCGATTAAATATGTGACAGCTGTTTGTCGTCACGCGCTATAGCTAGTGTTATTCGCTGCACCTGTTCACTGTTTCTGACTTTGAGTTCTGTAGTTCTTTTTCGCACTCACTGCCGCTGTCACTTACCGAAACTTGAATATATATCAGTATCCCGGGTCTCACTCTGTGCCAACGGTACAATTCATTCCCGACAAGCCGCATCAACTGTCAGCGAACTACGTGTTCCCCAGGCGAACGTTTGGGCAGAAGAAACCAGTATCACGTTCCTTCCAGACTGCGTGGTTTAGGCAGTGGCCCTTCCTTCACTACAATGAAGCTAACGATGTGGCTTACTGCCACACCTGTCTACTTGCTTTCAAGCAGAGAAAGATGTCTAAGCACAACATGGATCCAGCATTTGTTAGTGAACTTTGAAAATCTTCATTTCTTTTAACAACAACAATCTTAATATTAATCATTACAGGTCACCAGAGGATTCAGCAACTGGAAAGATGGAACCACTGCTTTCCGAAACCATGAGAAGAGTGTGAGTCATCGTGAAGCTGTGGAGGTTATTGTCACCCTCCCATCAACAACACGTGACATAGGAGAACAGCTCTCACAGCAACGTGCAGCCGAGAAGCTGAAGAACAGACAGGCAGATTCTATCTTCAATGAGGCTTTTGGGTAGGCAAGGGCTGGCGATCAGAGGAGATGGCAATGAATTGGATGGTAACTTCCAGCAACTACTCAGAATGAAGGCTATGGATAACCCAAACCTTGCTGAGTGGTTGCGACAAAAGGAGAATGTGTACACAAGCCCCGAGATCCAAAATGATATCATTAAGGTGATGGGTCTCCATGTACTTAGAGATGTATCTGCAGATCTTCAGGCCTCTCCCTTCCTAACAGTGATGGCAGATGAGAAGACTGATAGTTCAAACCGGGAGCATGTTACTTTGATTCTCCGTCGGGTCACCCAGGAGCTTGAGGTCCATGAAGAATTTCTTGGCCTATATCACGTTGCCTCTATTGATGCTGCCATGCTGACAACAGCCATCAAAGATGTCCTCGTTAGAATGAATTTGCCCTTTGAGAAACTTCGTGGGCAATGTTATGATGGCGCAAGTGCTATGAGCAGTTCTAAATGTGGAGTTGCCAAGAGGATATGTGACCTTGAACCCCGGGCAGTTTACACACACTGCTATGGCCATGCCCTCAACTTGGCTGCTGGTGACACACTGAAGCAGTCCAAGTTGATGAAAGAGGCACTGGAAACTACCTGGGAGATAACCAAGCTCATTAAATACTCCCCACGAAGAGATGGGATCTTCCAGAGGCTGAAGGAGACCTTGCCTGTGGGGAGCACTCCTGGCATCAGGGTTCTGTGCCCTACAAGATGGACAGTTCGTGCTGAGTCTATCCACAGCATACTTGCCAATTATGATGTTCTGCAGAGAACTTGGGAAGAAGCTCTCCAAGCAACAACAGATACAGAGGTCAAGGCAAGGATCCAAGGGGTGGCAGCGCAGATGACAACATTCACCTATTTATTTGGGTCAATGCTCAGTGAGCTTGTTCTCAAGCATACAGACAATCTAAGCAGAACACTCCAACATGCTTCAATGTCAGCAGCTGAGGGTCAACAGGTCACTGCAATGACAGTCGCCACACTGAATTCAATGCGCAGTGACGACCAGTTCGACCATTTTTGGGACCTGGCCATCCTCAAGGCAGGAAAACTTGGTGTCAATGAGCCTCAGCTGCCCCGGCAAAGAAAGCTCCCTCGCAGGTATGATGATGGCTTAGCTAGTGGAGACTTTCCATCAACACCCAAAGCACACTTCAAGCCAGTTTACTTTGAAGCTATTGACTTGATAACAAACTGTGTACAGGAACGGTTCGACCAGCCCGGTTATCGTATCTACCAATCACTGGAGACTCTCCTAATCAAAGCCTCCAAACGGGGAGAGTTTCAGGAGAACCTGGATGATGTTTGTGCATTTTACCATGACGACTTTGACAAGGAGCTCCTGCATTCCCAGTTGCAGACTTTTGGAATTCATTTCCAAACGGTTGAGGAGCCAGCAGTACAGATTTCTATCTTTGATCTGAAGCGATACTTTCTGTCTCTCTCCCCTGGACAAGTCTCTCTTCTTTCACAAGTTAGATGCCTCCTGCAGTTAATACTCGTGATGCCAGCAACGAACGCGACATCTGAGAGGTCTTTCAGTGCTCTCCGCCGCCTCAAGAACTACTTGAGGACAACAATGGCGCAAGAGCGGCTTAACCACTTGATGGTCATGCACATCCATAAAGAAAGGACTGACAACTTGGATTTGAAGTCTGTTTTGAACGAATTTGTTGGTGATTCTGAACACCGCACTGGCATTTTTGCCAAGTATTAGCTAAAGACTACTTTGCTGCAATGTATATTCATCCAGTAGCTTTTAACCAACACTATCTAGCTAGTCAAGCTACGGTTACTGAGAGGTTACTTATGACACGGAGGTGTGGTTTAGAGGCGGGGCTTAGACCACGCCCATTGGCCGGACCACTTCAAATGTGCTTGCTACGGCCCTGGTGTGGGTGTGAGTGTGTCTGGGAGGTTGTGAGGGGTGTGCGGGTGTGTGTGAGTGTGGGTGTGTGGGTGTGTGTATTGTATATGGGCACGTATTTAGAGGCACCTGCCCTCTGTGCAAAGATACATGTACCAATCTGTACACTGTCTGTCTATAGGTACTAGCATGCTCTCCAGCAGCTTGCATACATATTATGGCAGCTGACACACCTACATGTACATGTACTTGACTGTAAATAGAAATACATGTGCACATGGTAATTACTTCCTGGTGCACATTCCAGTGTGCATGAGTAGTAGGGTGATCCATGGTCATCTCATACTGTATGGGACTCTGGTGTGCATGACAATGAATATACATTTATACTATTTGTCCTGCACACATGTACATTGTACTTCCACTTGGGTTAGAGGAGAGAAAACACTGTACTACATGTTATAGCTCATGCTCCCTTGTGTATGATTTATGGCAACAATGTACATTTAGACATGTCATAGGAATTCAGGGGGGATACCCCTCATTCCTGACGTATACCATTGAAGCCTGTATGTACCACCCTCTGAAATGAGGACACCTCTCTAATAGGGACACATCTTCAGGTCCCAACTCCATTGAAGCCTGTACATACCACCCTCTGAAATGAGGACACCTCTGTAATAGGGACACATCTTCAAGTCCCAATACTGTATAACCTCCAACTGACTATCTGCCTCTGCAGGTTTGTAGTCACAATGCATATACCAGGCATTAACCCTATTCTGTGTTATCCTCTGTACCATTTACATGCTTTATATAGAGTGGTAGTAATAGGTTACATAACTATGTAAAGATGTGATAACAGTTTAGTTCTCTCCTGTTAGCCTTCAGTATGAAGTTTCCAGACCACACCACGGGGAGGTCGGAGAGAATGTGGTCCAAAGCGTGGGACGTGAACTATGTGTGCGAATGAAAATCTGGATGTGTATGTAGCATAGAGGCGTGTGTGTGTGTGTGTGTGTGTGTGTGTGTGTGTGTGTGTGTGTGTGTGTGTGTGTGTGTGTGTGTGTGTGCAGCAAAACCAAATCCTGAGAAGGGAAACAAAAAGGGCAATTAGGATAAAGAGGCTGGTTAGGTATTTAGTGTTGGTGGTTGTACTTGGTATAGAGACTCTGTTGTATGTGTCTTAACTTTTTTGTGGGTGATAGTTAACTGAATTCTCTTCAGCACGTCAAAAAATGTGGACACAGGAGCTGTTCTTCACTGAAAGCACCAGAACACAGGCATCAACTTGACTTTTTTCAGCAAGTAGAGGGGAGGGCAAAGGAGCTCTTCTTCGCCAAAGCCCCAGAACACTGGTCTTTTTCACCAACTGGACTTCATTCACCAAATAGTGAGAGGTGGACTTACAGCTATTCTTCACCAACCCCCCAAAACACTGGTCTTTTTCACCAGCTGGACTTACTTCACCCTGTTCTGGGCGGTGGACTTGTGTAGGTGAACTGTGCCCACTCCCCTCCCCCAAAACTTTGGTTTTCTTAGCCAGCTTGGGTAATGAATGCTTGTTGTTATGGCTGACTGTACTTGAGAGTGAGAAGCCGCTTATCTTCTTCTTGTCTTTCCTTCAAACAACAGCTGCTAAAAACACTTGATAGGGGAATGGAGGGCTGAAAAGTAGATCTTGTAACTGACGGACACGCAACAAATGTGAGGCCTGTAGAGAACTCTCTTGTGCTGACATCAATGACTGCCTTGTCCAGAGTGAGACCCTGTGACTTGTGGATGGTGACTGCCCATGCTAACTTCAGAGGTAGCTGTAGGCGGGAGCACTGGACTCCAGATGAAGACCAGGTGCGGCGAATAGGAGTTATAGGAACAGTTCCATCATGGTAAGTGGGGCAAGAATAGTTGTCAAAGTGAATCATAACAGCAGTAGGTAAATCAGGTGGTCCTCCTGTCTGATAGCAGATAGCTTGAACAGTTCCCATTGCTCCATTGACAAGACCAACATCAACCCACAGGTTGCTAGTAAGCATAACACGGGCAAAGTTGGCTAGACAAATGACTGCTTCCAGTCCTCCTGCATCATCAGATGGTGCTTTGGATGCATTGGGTCCAGTGTGAATAGCCTTTACTGTGGCAATGGGATGGCCACTTGCATGGAGTTGAGCAACATTGTATTCAACAACAGCTTCAACTGTTGGAATAAGATGGAGAGCGGTGGCAAAGGGAGTGAGGTCTTGAATGCAGGTTGAGGTTTGTCATTACATAATTCCAGTCGGCAACAGTGACTTTGGCATCCCTCAGTCGCAGTAGAACATCACGTAATTGTATCTGCTGAGGATCTTGACCTGCCTGGCGTATGACTTGGTCTAAAAGTACTGCCTGCTTGAAGTTCTGGTAGGCAGCTCTTCCTTGATCGGACAGTTCCGACTGAGAATCAGTGGTATATAGGGGTAGATCCATAACAGGAGGAAGCTGACCAAAATCTCCAAAGAGAAGACAGGAGCAGCCTCCAAACAATTCTTGTGCATGATGAGGGAAGGCTTGGCGTAGACGTCTCTCCACTTGTCCAAGAGTTTTCCTTCCTACCATGGACATTTTGATATATTTTATGTTCAAGAATGACTGCTGCAGCTTATGTAGACATTCTCCTTCTAAATCTTTAAATTCACCTCTAGTAGGCAGGCTAAGGAGGGAGTGAAGAGTGTGACCATCTACATTGAAGGCGGCTACACCAGTTGGTGCTGCAACATGAAGCTTGTGCTGAAGGAGAAGTCGGAGGCAGTGAATGAGATATGACTTCGCCGTGCCTGCTGTACCTGACACAATCATTCTCAGAGGTGGTGGATTAATTGCAGAAGAGTGTTGTTGAACAGCAGTATAAACTTGAAGTTGCTTTCCTTGGAGATTCAGAGGATCTGCCATAGTTGTGAAGGTATGTTGACCAGCTACTTGTTTATGTTGAGTGATAAAAGAAGGTGCTTTATCTATATTGAGATATGACTGAGCAGCGTGTGTCCAGTCAATATCTTGGTGTGAGTCATTATCTGTTTGGAGTCCAGTGTTGTGCTGGCAGATCAACATCCACTCCTCCAAAGCTTGTGGTGCTGAAGGGTTGAGCTGGGCATTGTCCTGCTCCTGCAAGAAGAATAGGCGTGTGTGTGTGTGTGTGTGTGTGTGTGTGTGTGTGTGTGTGTGTGTGTGTGTGTGTGTGTGTGTGCATGTTGCTAAACTCTGAGGAAGAAGGTCGATGCATGTAATGGTCAACAATGGATGGTGCAGTAGCACGCTGTCCTTCTTCCAATTGATCTTCAACTGCGCGGGAGCCATCAAGGCTTAGGACAATAAATTCTCGTGATGACTTCAACATTGGCAGCTGCAGGAGGAGGTGGCATGTCTCTTGAGCTGAGTAGTCTCTTTCCCCTACTGTGTTAATGAGGAGCTTCTCCACTGCTTTGAGAGATGTATTTCCTTCTTTCAGTGATTGCGAACGTGGTTCACTCTTGGTGACATATACTCAATCACGCTGTGACGAGATACTATGTACTGCATATCTACATTAGCACGCCAAGCTGACAGCCGCACAGGGTTGTAGCTGTTAACCATGTCATCATTCCGTGCTGTAAGAAGAGTAGGTTCTTCTTCCAAGGCAATAGTTGTGTGTGATTGAAGAGGCTTTGGGTAACCAAAGCGACACTTCTGTTGTCCATTATGTGTATGTAGGCAGTACGCAGCTGAACATCATGTGTGACGTTGACAAGTAGCAACCAGTCCAGCAAGGTCCTCATCAAAGTCTTGAATGTCTCCGTATACCTTGTTACAGATATGGGGATCTGTCTTTGGATGTGGTGCAGCATCAATGTTGCTTCCATCTGGAAAAACAGCAGGATTGCAGGTAGAGACAAGATTATCAGCATACTTGGAGATTTCTTCCTGTAAAGAATCATGGATTTTATCTGCAGAAGAAACCAGCTGCGTTACATCTGGTGCATCAGGCAACCAGGCTAGACCATGCACATGAGGGCTGCCACGATGCTGCCATTCAAATCGCACCCAGTAGTCAGTAGCTCCAAGAACCCCAACATAGAAGGTTTTGATGGACTCTATAGTAAATAAAAGAAAATATCTCCCAAACATCCTTCTTGTGAGGGGTTTTGGATATTCAAAGAGTGTTGTGCAGAGGTAAGCATGTAAGAATGTGATATTGTGTAGGCGTAGTATTGCCCGTGGTGTTCGCACAGAGTCATGTGAGTAACATATATGGCAGATTTCTACTGCTGTACTGAAGAGCTGTTTCAGTAGTGGATCACAACTGAGACCCTCAAGTTGAATATACATCAGTATGACTGCTTTGCAGTAGTCTGATGCATGGAGTGTGTCCTTGCTGAGAACTGTCTCTTTTATCTTTGTGAGCACGCTTACAACTTCATTTGTAGCTATCTGGAGGCACTCATCAATCATATTTGAAAAGTGTCCATTCAGATTATGCATAGGCTCAGTTGATAGTATTTCATACTGCTGTAGGTTGAGATTTGAAGCTCTTCATGAGGTTTGACCTGTAGTAGAGCAGGTACATTGGCAATGCCATGGCACATTTCATTGAAGATCTTCTGTAATTGGCGCTTTGTGTAATGTCCTGCATCTCTTCCTCTAGCAGTAATCTCATCGCGAAGCTCTTGAGCCTTGAGATTATCAAGGGGATTGACACCTCCCTTTTCCCATGACTTTCCCTGAAGCACAAATGCCTGACGATCTGTAATGGTTAAGTGTTGACTTCTGAATGTGTAAGCTAGGTCGTCTGCTCTACAGCTTTTTACTGTGCATCCAACACAAAAATAGTCCCCCCCAAATGTGTTGGCCTGCTTCAAATTGTTGTGCGACCATGGAAAAACTGCATGACATCATTGATTGGTACACCATTGTGAGTGAAAATGTAGTAGACAAATTACACAGACCGTCTATGCGACACTGGGTGAACATTGTTTGGTCTTGTAAGCTTGACTTTGAGCGAGCTAGAATGTGAACCTCTGGTTCTTCAACTATGTGTTGAACATCCATAGTTGTGCCAAGCTCTTCTGTTGTGTAATAAAATGCTGGGTCATATACACAAGATACTAACACTAGCAGATGACCATGACCGGCAAATGAAGTGTGGTCATGCCAGACTTTAAAAACTTTAGGCAAGCTCGGGGATCTGTTTCATCTACACCTCCATGCACCATATTCAAGTGTACCTTGACTTCATCCTCTGAGAGAGAATCTATGACATCATCTGACTTCTCTCTAAGTAGCCCCATTTTCTCATGTTTATCCAGTAGCTTTTTTCTAATGTCCATCAAGCTGATTTTTCTGGCATGTACTGAGGCTGTGCTTTCTCTAACTGATTTAGTTGAATTGTATACAGTGAAGTGAGTGTATTATGTCTCCACGATTTCCTCACCAAGCAGGATTTCCCCTGTCTCAACTCTTTGCTGAAGAACTTCCTTTTGAATATCTACTGGCCTGTGCATTGGAAAATTAAGTCACTCTACCTGGCAATCGTTTTCGTTTTCTTCGAGGTGTTCGATTTTCTTTTTGATTGATGAAGACTGCTGGGACATTGTGTTGTTGCAGAAATTCTTTAAGTGACTGGCCACCATTTGGTGTTGTTACACCATACTGTTTTGCAAGAGCTGTCCATTTCACAATCTCATCAGGTGACCAGGATTGTGCTTCCTGTATTAGATTCCCCTCCTTCCAACGTGCAACCATGCCTCTTTTTTTGGCTTGGGGGTATCCTCTTGTGCTCTCCTTTTGTGTCAATTTTTCAGTACAAAGACCTTCCTTTCTCATTCAATCGAAGGCACTCCAGCTGATTCGATTACTCATTACATTGTCCACATCTGTTTTGTCCATTTCACTTTGTATTGCTTGTTTCACCTCACGCACAAGTTTTCTTTTTTTTTTGTTTGGCACTCGGCACTTGAAGTTTTCTGTACGAGCTCAGACTTTGGAGTACTCTGCAGAACTTCTTGAGGTGACATGTTAAATTGCTTTTGGCAGATAGGAGTTATTTCTTCCAGTACTTTTCTTCCCAGAGCCCTTGGTGATGAAATATCACTGTCACTTAAAGAGATACATTGGGAATTGGATTGTACATTTGTTGATATATATGTACCTCCTGGAAAGGTCTTCACAAGTATAGGGTGACTCTTCATGCATATCTCACAGGTTCGTACTGTGTGCTGTTGTTTCTCCTTTTCACAAAGTGCTTTCCATGAATCTGTTGAAAATGTGTAAATATAGCATCTGCGTTGTTCTTGCGGATGCCAACGTTGATTGAAGTCATGTAGTAGCTTTGGAAGCTTTTTAACAGCTACAGTATATGGTAACATTTAAAGTGTTCATTGCAGTCTTCTACTACTTTCTTTTTCGACCCTCTTTCTAGCGCCCTTGAGTTACCAAACTGGATTTGATGTCGCTGGTGAAATTCTCCACTCTAGCATAGGCACAGTTGATAGCAATGCTTATTGTTACCCTGTGGGTCCATAACACATACAGTCCGCCAATACATGTTAACATTGGTATGTACATACCAATATATAACTGTAGTGTGAGGTGTGCCACACTATTTTGCCTTTATTCACCTTATTGACATGCTCCATGCAGGTCCCCATACCAAGAGTTATGTTTCAAGCATGTACCTATTTCTTGACTCTTATACAGTAGAATACCCTAGCCATTCTTGTGTAATTATTTGATATAATCAGTGGTGTTTCTCTTTCCACACATCTACACACACAACGCAGGCTTACCTGTTGACTCTCTCCTGTGGTTTTGGCTGCAAAAAGACAATATACCAACTTTTGATGTTCATATACATGTGCTTGCTTCTATTACATTGACTCATGCATGCCATAAGTATCTACTTACTAACCGTTACTCTTCTTGCACTTGTATGTCTTCCCGACTTACAGCTGCAGTTGTGTGCTGGCAATTCATTACGCGTGTGCGTCTACGTTAACCCCGCCCTAATAATAATCGAGCCGGTTGAGTGGCTGCTTCACAGCTGCCTTCCTGAAACTTTGGCGAAATGTGGCCGGCAACCCCCCCCGAACCTACACTGCTGTTTCAACTCTGTAAAGATAGGTTTTATAGAATATGGATAGAAAAACAACATCTATTCAGTGATAAGCCGGGCATGGTAAGTAAAGCCGAGTAAAGGGTAAGGGTAAAGCATTATTAATGGTGCCTTCTGCCCTTGCGTACTAGTAAGGTCATCATGTTTCCACACAGGCAGAGTTGAAGAAGCTAGGAAGAACTCTTTTCATGCCTAAAAAGGTTAGGGGTTTTGCCGTCCGCATTTCACTAAAACTCCTCGCGTAGGGCCCACTTCCAAATAGCTTGTTCACAATCATGCGTATATTATTGAAAGTGAAATTAACATATACATTGAAGGAAAAGGTCCCTTTTATTCGTCTGTGTCATTTGTACTCAGTTGGAAGGTTTCAAGCAAAGTTACCTGTACACACAAAGTATTGACAAATTTTTAACGTGTTTCCATTGAAGCGCGCCTTAACAACCCTGAATGTACTAATGACACTTAAACACAGTGTGGTCTATAGGCTCCTGTAGTCTATCAAGCTAGACCTGTCTTCCAACCCCCCTACAAGCACCTGCTAATTGCAGAGAGAAGGTCTAGCAGATTTTATTAGTATTCAGTATTAGTATTAGTATTTACTTGTCTTTTGTCATTTTTTTACTATTGTAAGCAATAATTCTCCCTAGCATGTCCTCTCTATATCAATAAACATCTGACCAAGTATTGAGCTACTGTATAAATGCGTGATTAGTACTGAGGGCGTGGTTTGGTTGCAAGCAGCAGCTGTGTACACTTTGGTCTATAAGCAAACCTGCTAGCAACGTACTATCAGTCACCAGCGCTTTGGCTTGGTGGTATATAGTATCGTGGTAGAATAGCGTGCCGTTTCTCCAGCAGACGGTAGGTACTATATGGTATCTATGATATAAGCTTACCGAGGTACATACGTAGAGACAGAGCACTGTACGCGTGTGCAGTGTTCTGACAGTGAGAGTAGCACAGGAATCGTCTACACATCTCTGTTTTGCTTATGTAATCGTTTTCTTGTATGACGTATGATTAGGCAGCAAAGGGTGCCATGAAGCATTGTTTGCATGGCAATCTGATTGGTCTATAGAGTAGTGTTCAAAGGGCCTAATCAAACTGTAAAATCAGAATTGTATTAGTGGGAGTTAAAATTCTAGCTGTATCACCCAGTAGGGTAGTACTGTGTATACAGGGATTGCTACGGTCTATCCCCATTGAAAACCATATATAAGGATATTCTTCATTTTCACTTTCAATTTGAAGTTCATTTCACTTTTAATGATATCAAGGTGGAAAAGGTGTAAAAAATAACCAGTATACTAAAATTAGCTGTGTTATGATGTAAGATGTGTGTACTAGCTTAAAAGTGCTTTTCACATTTTTGCCATGTTTTCCATCTTCTTCTTCTTCTTATTCTTGAAGAAGCATAACTCCATAACCATAAAACCAATGAAATTGAATTTTTGCATGTGGAAATTTATCAATACGTACTGGGGAATAGAGGTATAATTTTGTTAACCCTTGTAGTTCATGTACCACTGATCGTTATTTCTCCCGGCAATGTATTATGAATGAGGATGACTAATGAGCAAAACTCAGCAACCATGGTAACCATTAACCTGAAAGTAAGCATGAGTTGAGATATCGTTAATAGCAACATAAAAAAGCATATATTTAACCCTTGTGATACTGATGTTAACACTCCTCTCAATACAATACATGTACATGTATATAGTGATTACGTAATTTCATTTGGAACGTACGTGCATTGTACATATATAGTAGCATTACGTAATGACACAAGACTCGTTAATGATGTCATTACATCTGCCGCGCATGCACAAACGCTTAGCAACTAGCACGTAGCAACTAGGTGCAGTGATAATAGAGAAATGGGTTGACAATTCGTTTAGCAACTAGCGCTTAGTACTACATAACAAAAGACAGATGTGTTGACAATGAATCCCGTTAAGCGGAGAAATACACTCGCACAACTTGATGGAATGCGGAAGCTCACGTGATCTTAATTAACAATGAATCTCATTTATTTTAATGCACATGCGCTATATACGTAGTTGCTCGCACTGAGGCAGCTGGAAAAGTCTATATTATTTGGCCAACTTGTGAGAAAGCATATTTAAGGTTCAACATTTTGAATGAATATCAGAACCTTCAACAAGGCCTGAAGTGTGCACTATGATTTCAGTACCGCTTTACTGGATGACTTCCTTTTATTTCTTGAAAGACCTGCTGCAGCACTGTGAAGCCTGTCATTGTGATCAAATTAATATCAAAATCTTATGCATAATAAATTTATACATGCTGAAATGCAGTCCCTGGAATTTGCCAACTGGGAAGAGTTCCTGTCACGGAAGACTGCAGAAGAAGGAAGAACAAATACTAAAGTGTATTATTAATTAAGATCATGTGAGCTTCCGCATGCAACAACAATAACATGCGTAACCCAAAAACTAAGGATGTAGGGAGGGGTTACACATGTTATTATTGTTGCATGCCCTCATCCCCTGTGTTGCTACATATATATTTAGTTTCGGGTTACACATATTATTATTGTTGTATGCTCTCATCCCTGTGTTGCTGCATATATACCTTGTTTCTCCCTGCCCTTGTTTCTCTGCTTTTTTTCACACTGTCATCCCTAAATCCTTCAACATTTTAATGGAAGTGTTTTTATGCACTTATTATTCGTTGTATACTTGCAATGCTCTTTGAATGTGTGTGAGCCCCACCCCTTTTTGCTGAAATGCACGTGAGTAATAATGAGGATATGGCATTCAACTACACGGAAGTGCTAGTATATCGTAGCTTACTCGTCCAAGAGGGGTATTCAGCTTGTGAATTTGAAGCTGTTTAGTTCCAAAATCAAGGTAAATACTTTTTTGCTAGTCCGTTTGAAGAATTAAGAGGAAGATGGAGAAATCAGGGTTTTAACAATTTCACGTATGTCATTGAGCAGTGTATCATGTATAGAAACACTCATAGGCCATGTTGAAAGCTTATAGGTGTCGCGTTTGAGCCATTGTTAAGGTTTAATGGACGTGTCGGCTCCATCCCTACATAGAGAGTCTACCCACTCTCTGATAAGCAGGTACATGTCCAAGTCAACAGAGAATTAACACAAGTATCATTGGAAACGAACCTATAATGGTGCAGCAAACAAGACCACATCAGATGGCCCAAAACCTAGCTGAGAAAAAGATGATGAGCTTGATTGTTCATCCCTTCTTCTGAGGCTATGCAAGAGAAATTTAAGACCAAGCCACAACTTCAAGTTCATCACTGTTGTAGCAACTGATGATTATGGGGAAGGTCTGGCATTATACTTTACACTATGCACAGTGTATTCCATTTAGAGAACTCCTACATAACCTACATGTACTTGTACAGGACAACTATTCTATTTAGAGAACATCTACATAACACTTGTACAGGAGGACCAGTGGCATGGTGTAGTACAGAAAGGAGACGAGAGAGAAAAACCACAAGGAGCTGACTCACCTCCCTAGAGCATGGTCTGCAAGCTCATGCACACGTCTCGACAGTGCTCCAACCCTCGCGGGTACACCAAATGGCTATATATCAGATGTTCTGGCACTGCTTTGCGAGTAAAATAATTACGTCATCATGTTTTAATATTCATTCTTAATTAAGCTCACGTGAGCTTCCGCATACCGCCGGGTTGTGCTAATGTAATACTCCGCTTAATGGGATTCGTTGACAATTAGTAGTAACCAAACCACACCTACTAATCATACATCTCAGAGTGTGATTATTAGGGGCTATAGCAATAATGGGCCAGGTGTTTTATGGATATGGTGAGCATCAATTATTGCTTACAATATGATAAGAGAAAAATTTTTAGGAAATTTGAAGTGTAATATAGGGATTGTATAAAAATGAACAGAGACAAGATTGGGACACAGACATGCTATATACATCAATGTACTAAAAGGTATGTTGATGTACATAGCATGTCTGTGTCCCAATCTTGTCTCTGTTCATTTTTATACAATCCCTATATTACACCTCAAATTTCCTGACCTTGCTTTGAGAATATAAATAACAGAGCAACAGACAGACAGGGTATACACATTGTGTTTATCATATACATGTGGTGTATTGTCTGCATATGATGTACACATGCATTATCTAACCTAATTAAGGTTGTGTAGAATCGAGCTGGGATGATGCTAGGGATGACTCAATCTTCATCTGATTTAGTGAAGTGTCCTGTTCCAGAGGGTTCACACTTCAATAATAGTGAAGACGAAGGTCGTACAGCCAAATAACAGAATATGGAGATCTAAACTCAAAGTTATTCTGCTACATGTATATGTAGCAGGTCAAAAATTGGCTGCCTCAGACCAATGACATCTACAACACTTAATACTTACAGACGCAGGTCAGTTGGCTGGGTCAAATCTTACAGAGAAATCATGACATGTTTATATACATATTCACATAATCTATTCAGGAAGATAAACAGTGTTAGTACTTTCACTAATTCACTTTTGGTTGGTATATTGCGTCTGAAAGAAGTTAACAGAATTAGGTAAACTATCACAAAGGATCTTTCATTGTATGATATTCCACTTCAGGCTCAATTCCATTGCAAGAATAGAGTGCGACCAGGTCCCAATGTCAGTCTAACATCTCCTGACATGCGCACAATGAAACATATTATGGCAGATGGTAACTGCCTTTTCAGATCCTTGGCATACATATTAACTGGATCTGAGGACCAACATATGGCTATTCGTACTGCCATTTTATACCACATGATTGATATTGCACATTTAATACTAGACCATCATATCCAGGGCTACTCTAGTATTCAAGAGTACATCTGGTATAGTAACATGGACGGATAATTGGCCTTGGGGTACCGATATTGAAATGCTTACCCTAGCCCACCTATTACAAACCCCTGTTGTATCATACAGTGTACAATAAAGTTATTGGCAGAGATATGCCCCCCATGACTTAGACTGAACTCTGAGTGATTATGTACATGTCTGTTTCTGTAGCGCTGTTCGTGGTTGGAGCTCAAACATATTTAAACAGGGTTATTGGATAGCCAACCAGAATAGTGACCAGATCAAATTATAATCTGCCAATGTTTCGACATGCATACAGTAGTCATTATCAGGGTAAAATGTCCCTGCAACAATCAGTCCTTAAATAGTCTGTTCTGTTGGCCTATGTAGGTGGGCGGGCTGATGAAAATGATGTAGTGGGTGGGGTTTGTTGCTTCTAACAACCTGTAACCAGACAAATGAGATCTCCTTGGCTTCATCTCTGTTCTTCAATCTCTGTGGAGCTCCCATCCTAATGTGTACAGCCTCCCTCACAAGTCTCATCTGAGTGTCTCAGCAACATCCACAAACTTGCACATTCTCCCAGTCAATGCCCTGGCCATCCTGCCAAGCATGTTCAGCAATAGCAGATCTCTCAAATCTGGCATGCTTGCAATCAGCTTTATGTTCTTTCGCTCTAGTGGTCAATGGTCTGCTTGTTTCTCCAATGTAGTAGTCTCCACACCCACAGTCAATCCTGTACACACCACCACTCTCTCTTCCTGTGGGACTGGATCTTTAACTTTTGTCAGGAGGCAGCCAAGTGTAGAGGAGGTCTGAAAGGCTGCTCTGATTCCGTATTGCTTCAAGATACTCCTGATCTTCTCACTTGTGTCCTGGTAGTAAGGCAGTACAGCAGTGGCCAATGGTTCTTCCTCCACATTCTCTGTTCTGTAGCAACCTTCCTTCAGAACTCCTCAGAAAACCAGCAGGGTAGCTGTTCCTTTGAAGAGACTGGTTCACATGATGGATCTCCTCTTGCAACAACTCATCACTGGTAGTCACCTCCTGTGCTCGGCAATGAACAACCCCTCTCTTCACATGGACAGGGTGGTGTGACTTGAAGGAGTAGTACAAGTACCTGTCTGGGTGTGTTCTTTCTGTACTCCAGAGAGCCATCTTCCTGTCTGGATACAAGTGTATCCAGAAAAGGTATCTTCCCTCCACTCTCTTGCTCCACTGTAAACTGAATGGATGGGTAGAGGCTGTTCAAGTGGTTCAGGACAGTATCCACAGTAGCTCTTCCTAGGAAGCAAAAGTTGTCATCCACGTATCTCTTCCAGCACCTTACTTCATGTGGTGATGTTCTTAGTGCTTCTTCTTCCACATGCTCCATGAAGATGTTTCCCACCACTGGAGATACTGGTGATCCCATGGCTGCACCATCCGTCTGTTCATAGTACTTGTGCTGGTACAGTGTACGTAGTCTTCAGGCAGACCTCTAGGAGCATGCTGACTTCTTCCTGTTTACCAATGTCCCCACGGATCAAGCTCTTGAAGTGATCCGGGGGAAATTGTTGTCAGACACCACCCTGGTTGAGAGAACTAACCTCACTCCGGAGGTCTGCCTGAGGACTTCTAACAACCTGTAGCCAGATAGATTGTTGCATGGACATTTTGCTGTACACAACAGGATGGGAGCTCCACAGAGACTGATGAACAGAGATAAAGGCAAGGAGACCTCATCTGTCTGGCTACAGGTTGTTAGAAGCAACAAGCCCCACCCACTACATCGTTTGTGTCAGCCCCACCCACCTAGGAAATGATGTCATACGCCAACAGAATGGACTATTTAAGGACTGATTGTTGCATGGACATTTGTATGCATGTTGAAACGTTGGCAGATTATAAAAATTGATCTGGTCACTATTCAGGTTGGCTATCCTGTCTAAACATGTCTATGTACCTGGTACACATAAATAACAATTTTGAGGTTGTGTGCTCGGTAAGGAAATCAAGGTAGATCTCTACATTCCAACACCATTTCCACCATGTGAATGTATGAATAACATGTGGGGTAGGGGACAGGGAAATAAGAGGTGGCTTTCTACTACACATATACCACTCATACACAAACTTGTGATGGATAGGCATGGGAATAGAGGGTGTAGATATTAGAGAAAGCTTTTCCTTGTACATAAAGAATATCTTGTACACTTGTTGTCACTCTGAAGACATAACATGTGGGATAGGGATGGGAAAATTGAGTATAATACTACACTTACACCAAAAAAGATAACTTGTACCCATAGACGTGGAAAGATGGTGGGGATATTAGAGGAGGCTTTACCATGTACATAAAAGAATATTTTGTACACTTCTTGTCACTCTGAAGACATAACATGTGGGGTAGGGGGTGGGGAAATTGAGTAACCATATGTAACACTACAGATATACCACTTACACACAAAGTGGGTCTGGTGATGACATTTCCACCCATAGACATGGGAAGAGGGTGGGGATATTAGAGGAGGCTTTCCCATGTACATAAAAGAACATTTTATACACTTGTTGTCACTCCAAAGAGCAGCCAATACTTGAATATTGAGAGAAGTCTATACAAACTACAGTGTACTGTGCATGTGACATTCAAGATTCAGAACCATGACATTTGTCATGTGGAACACACAGCAATGTCCTGATGTTGTTGCTGGAGATGTATGACCCTATTGCACACTCGGGTAACTCCATGACAGATTGTATAATCAGACCTGTCAGAGATAGTGCACCTATCCAAGTGCATGTGATACATAGCTACATCGCTCAATTTAAAACCTCACAGCACTTTGGCCACCTTCAGGTCTATCTAAATATCACGTAGTTGTGGATATACTTGTACATGTGACATCACCATTGCACAATTAAATGTGATCGGTCTCTTACTTGACATCTTTGTCCTATGCGCCCCAGATTCATGCACTCTCCCAAGAGCAGATCTATGATGACACGTGCCCAACCTCCTCACTACAGTTTGGTGGATCACTATAACTCTAACTAAGGTATGTATATGTGTGCATATGGACATGTATGTGTGTGCACACACAATTGTGTACATGTGTCTGTGTCTGGCCAATGCTTACACAAAAGTACAAAGAAAAGCATCCTTCACTGCCACAACAATGTACATGCCATCCTCATTTGCACTGTCTCATGTGTAAACATTTTCATGTAAAAAAAAATTGTTATTTAAATGCAGTGTGTAATAGAGGAGACAAGAAACTGGAACTGACTTATTAGACTAACCTTTCCTCGGTACTTTGCATTCACCTATTTAATATGTATGCTTTTATAAATATTGCTAGAACTTTTAAGTGAGCGTTGGTTTATGCACTGCTACCCACGCTAGAAAAGTGATTGGAAAAAGTGTGTGAAATATTAATTGGAACCCTTATGACTCACAACACAGTAGAGCCGTCAAAGAATGTGTAGATGTATGCATCATAATCTATAATTATACTTGTGTATATAGCTTGCATTGCTCAGTTGAGTCTAGAAGAGAATCAATGACTGCATTGCGTGTATCAATGCTGAAGATATCAATGCCATTCTTTATCAGTATTTCAATGCCTTACATGGTACATGTTAGGGTATTAAACCTACATAGAAATGAACAGAGACAAGATTGGGACACAGACATGCTATGTACATCAACATATCTTGTAGTACATTGATGTATATAGCATGTCTGTGTCCCAATATTGCCTCTGTTCATTTTTATGCAATTCCTATATTACACTTCAAATTTCCTAAATTTTTTATTTACTTGTCTTTTGTCATTTTTTACTATTGTAAGCAATAATTCTCCCTAGCATGTTCTCTCCATATCCATAAACATCTAACCAAGTATTGAGCTACTGTATAAATACGTGATTAGTACTAAGGGCGTGGTTTGGTTGCAAGCAGCAGCTGCGTACACTTTGGTCTATAAGCAAACCTGCTAGCAACGTACTATCAGTCACCAGCGCTTTGGCTTGGTGGTATATAATATCGTGGTAGAATAGCGTGCCGTTTCTCCAGCAGACGGCATATAAGCATATATACTATATGGTTACCGAGGTATATACGTAGAGACAGAGCACTGTATGCGTGTGCAGTGTTCTGACTGTGAGAGTAGCACAAGAATCGTCAACACATCTCTGTTTTGCTTATGTAGTACTAAGTGCTAGTAGGTTTACAAATCGTCAACACGTTCTCTATCAGCCAGTTCACTCCATGCCTAGTTGTTACGCGCTAGTTGCTAAGTTTTTGCGCATGCGCGGCTGGTGTAAATGACGTCATTAATGAGTCTTGTCTCATGACGTAATCGTTTTCTTGTATGACGCAAGCTAACTATATACGTGTACTATGCACGTACATTCAAAATGAATTACGTAATCGCTATATATATATGTACATGTATTGCATTGAGAGGAGTGTTAACATCATTATTACAAGAATCACAAGGGTTAATAAAATATGCTTTTGTCATGTTGCTATTAGCGATGATATCTCTACACATGCTAACTTTCAGGTTGATAGTTACCATGGTTGCTGAGATTTGATCATTAGTTATCCTCATTCATAATACATTGCTGGGAGAGATAACGATCAGTAGTACATGAACTACAAGGATTAATGAAAAATTTTATACCTCTATTCCCAGTGCGTATTGATACATTTTCACATGCAAAGATTCAATTTCATTGATTTTATAGTTATTGAGTTACACTTCAAGAATAATAATAATAATAATAATAACAAGTAAATAAAAGATTTAGGAAATTTGAAGTGTAATATAGGAATTGCATAAAAATGAACAGAGACAAGATTGGGACACAGACATGCTATGTACATCAACATACCTTTTAGTACATTGATGTATATAGCATGTCTGTGTCCCAATCTTGTCTCTGTTCATTTTTATGCAATTCCTATATTACACTTCAAATTTCCTAAATTTTTTATTTACTTGTCTCTTGTCATTTTTTTACTATTGTAAGCAATAATTCTCCCTAGCATGTCCTCTCTATATCCATAAACATCTAACCAAGTATTGAGCTACTGTATAAATGCGTGATTAGTACTGAGGGCGTGGTTTGGTTGCAAGCAGCAGCTGCGTACACTTTGGTCTATAAGCAAACCTGCTAGCAACGTACTATCAGTCACCAGCGCTTTGGGTTGGTGGTATATAGTATCGTGGTATAATAGCGTGCCGTTTCTCCAGCAGACAGTAGGTACTATACGGTATCTATGATATAAGCTTACCGAGGTACATACGTAGAGACAGAGCACTGTATGCGTGTGCAGTGTTCTGACAGTGAGAGTAGCACAGGAATCGTCAACACATCTCTGTTTTGTTTATGTAGTACTAAGTGCTAGTTGCTTTACAAATCGTCAACACGTTCTCTATCAGCCAGTTCACTCCGTGGCCTAGTTGTTACGCGCTAGTTGCTAAGCTTTTGCGCATGCGCGGCTGGTGTAAATGACGTCATTAATGAATCTTGTCTCATGACGTAATCGTTTTCTTGTATGACGCAAGCTAACTATATTATGTACTATGCACGTACATTCAAAATGAATTACGTAATCGCTATATATATGTACATGTATTGCATTGAGAGGAGTGTTAACATCAGTATTACAAGAATCACAAGGGTTAATAAAATATGCTTTTGTCATGTTGCTATTAGCGATGATATCTCTACACATGCTAACTTTCAGGTTGATGGTTACCATGGTTGCTGAGTTTTGCTCATTAGTTATCCTCATTCATAATACATTGCTGGGAGAGATAACGATCAGTAGTACATGAACTACAAGAGTAAAATTATACCTCTATTCCCCAGTACGTATTGATACATTTTCACATGCAAAGATTCAATTTCATTGATTTTATGGTTATTGAGTTACGCTTCTTCAAGAAGAATAATAAGAAGATGAAGAACATGGGCAAAAATGTGAAATGCACTTTTGTGATATTACGCATATCTTACATCACAGATCAACCAATTTTTGTTTCATGGTTATTTTTCACCTTGATACCATTAAAAGTGGAATCAACTTCAAATTGAAAGTGAAAATGAAGAATATCCTTATATATGGTTTTCAATGGGGATAGACCATAGCAATCCCTATATACACAGTACTACCGTACTGTGTGATAATAATAAGATGAAGAACATGGTGAAATGCATTTTTGTGATATTACGCATATCTTACATCACAGATCAACCAATTTTTGTTTCATGGTTATTTTTCACGCATTCTTCACCTTGATACCATTAAAAGTGGAATCAACATCAAATTGAAAGTATTGAAAGTGAAAATGAAGAATATCCTTATATATGGTTTTCAATGGGGATACACCATAGCAATCCCTATACACACAGTACTACTGTACTGTGTGATTACTATGTTGGCGAGTGGAAGAGGCAAGATGCGCAGTGCGCCGACTGCCCTATGAACGACCTATGTAGGAGCAAATAGTTGAGTGTACCACTCCTTACGTTCATATTTGACTGAGAATCTTTCAAATATGAACATAAAGAGTGTTACACTTGCTATTTCCTTCTACATGGCTCATGCATACGCCAGTTCGTTGCGCATGCGTGAATCAGAATACCACTCGCAATAATGTGTATGCGTAGAACTACTCTGCATTTCAGCTATAATAGAGACGTGAGGTCAATTGAGACATTTGCAGAGGGAGTTCGGCCAAGTGAGAGTAGCTGGGAGAAGGAAGAGTCCAGAGACAAAGAACTGTGGAGTACGAGAACGAGCCCAGCTGAGGACTATGAGAAAGAGCGCAGAGTGGCTTTGTTTCTAGGGCCTTTGCAACTTAAATCTTCATTCAAGACGGAAGACCTTGACAGTTAGTTTTCGCACTGTAATATATACTTTGCTACATTGTGGTAGTGCAGACTGTACACTACACATAAATTTGTGAATCATTGGCACTGTCCTTGCCCACTACTGCAGAAGTAACAAAGCAATGCGAAAAGTTAACCCTTCAGTAGTATTGCCAGCACTGCGCAAAGCCTCCTTACAAAGCCGAACTCCCTTCAGCAGTATTGCCAGTATCACGCAAAGCCTCTTCACCAATGCAAAATGCAAAAAAAAGTTAAGCCTAACTCCTTTCAGCATTTCTTCCAGTATCGCGCAAAGCAATGCAAAACTTTAACCCTAACTCCTTCCAGCAGTATTGCCAGTAGCGCGTAAAGCCTCTTTACCAATGCGAAAAGAGCCTAACTCTCCTTCAGCAGTATTGCGAGTATTGTGCAAAGCCTCTTCATCAATGTGAAAAGTTAACTCTCTTGCAAGTATCGCGCAAACCCTCTTCACCAATGTGAAAAGTTATGCCTAACTTCTTGCAGTATCGCACGCGTGCAAAGCCTCTTCACCAATGCGAAAAAGTTAAGCCTAACTCCTTTCAGCAGTATTTGCAGTAACGCACGCGTGTGCGCAAAGCCTCTTCACCCATGCAAAGAGTTAAGCCTAAGCAGTATTGGCAGTATCACGCAAAGCCTCTTCACCAATGCGAAAAGTTAAGCCTAATGTATTGCCACTATTGTGCAAAGCCTCTCTTATTTCCTTTCTTGTTTCCTGATACACTACATGTGAACAGGCATTTTTTAACGACATTTGAGCCAAGGTGACTGACAGCAGTAGATCAATCTATACAGACCTCCAAAAGACCAAACGGCAGGTGGATACAATATTTGTACATGCTGCCATAACTCACCTATATACTTTGTACAAGTGGACACCACATACCTCGTACAAATACACACCACTACCAGAGTCATACTGTATACAGTTAGACTTACAGGATTTTACATATCTTTACTTACAAAAGTTAACTCTTCAGCAGTATAGCAAGTATCGTCCTCACTCAGATCGTATATAGGTGAGTTAGGAAAATGGTGCAATGCAAGATATACACACTGTGAAGATGTTGCAATTCAAGATATACACACTCAAGGCTTACATATTCCAATCTCCTTCTTACTCTTTGCCCAGAATCAGTGATCCCAGACCATGAAACCAAAAGATATGAAGTTGATGATGATACCGAGAGTGAAAGTAATGCAGGCCCCATAAGATACAGAGGAAGGGGGAAGGGAAGAGGTAATAGCCTATGTGTACGTGAGGGAACTACAGAAGAGAACATCCAGAACCAGACGCTGAACCCCCCAAGAAATCTGCACAACCTCCTCTATCCCCAGGAATTGGGCAAACTCTAAGTTAATTCATTACAAAACTTTACTAACTGTAACCCCAGATGTCTTTATTAACCACAGATCTCCATGTCGACTGTAACCATCAACAACTATAATCAGCCATGTGTGGACCCTTTGGACTTAACTCATACCACAACCATATATGCTTCGTACTTATTTCGATACTCCATTTTGTGAGAATGATCTTTCTATATATCTTACATCATTTAATGTCATACAGTTTGACTTATACGTCATTGAAGTTGTATACTTACTCTACTTGTACTTAAAATACAAAAACATGACTAATGCGAGGGTAAATAATAGAGAAGAGACTGTACACAAGACAACACAAGTCACTTCACATGTGCAAACATACCATGCATATCCACATATCCAAACTCCTTATCCCCTGCAATAAACAATATTATGTCTCTAGGCTCTCAGTTATCCATGGAATGATTGACAAATTGACCTAAAAGCCCATAATAAAGCCATAGAAATATATTACCAGCAACAGTGTCTAAATACATGCATGTAAGTACATACACCCACATACACATCGAATGAGTTAAGCTATGATATACTAACAATATAAACAAAATAACATGTGCAACCCCATTGACGGAACTAGAAGAGTCATCCCTACATCTTTTAACATTTTAATGGAAATATTTTTACCCCCTTGTACATATACCAGTGCATATGCACAACTTCAGTGCAGCCTGTTGTACATGTATGAGTACAAACACAACCAATGTCAAACTTCAAACTATAAGAGAAATACTCAAATCTTTACATGAAAATAACTTTTGCTTGATCATGGTACAACAGAATCCTCGTAATCTTCTTTCACACAGACCTGGGAAATAGAGAAACATCTCTATTCGTTGGAAGCCATTTTGTAGTCATTGCATGTTGACATTTACAAAAAGTAAAAAAAATTTGAAGTGTAATATAGGGATTGCATAAAAATTAACAGAGACAAGATTGGTACACAAACATGCTATGTACATCTACATACGTTTGTTAGTACATTGATGTATATAGCATGTCTGTGTCTCAAATTTATCTATGTTCATTTTTATGCAATTCTTTTTTTTACTTGACTCTTGTCATTTTTACTATTGTAAGCAATAATTCACCTAACATGTGCTGTCCATATCCATAAACATATAGCCAAGTATTGCTATTAAATGTGTGATTAGTAGGGTGTGGTTTGATTGCAAGCTATACAAGCGGCTGTGTACACTTTGGCAACTACAAATACTTGAACTATAAGCAAAAACGTACTATCAGTCAACAGCGCTTTGGCTTGGCAGTATCATGGTAGAATAGCTTACTGTTCCTCAAGCAGACAGTTACCGAGTACATATGTACATAGAGGCATACCAAACACACTGTACACGCATGCAGTGTTCTGACAGTGAAAGTACTAGAATCATCACACACAACTCTCTTTTGCTTATGTAGTACTAAGTGCTAGTGCTATACAAATCGTCCACAAATTTCTCTACTATCAGCCAGTTCACTCTACGCCTAGTAGCTAGGTGTTAGTTGCTCAGCAAGACGTAATGATGTCATTAACAAGTTTTGTTAATGGTATACGTATTACTATATACAATTACATAATCACTATATACACATGTACATGTACATGTATTGCATTGAGAGAAGTGTTAACATCAGTATTACAAGAATCACAAAGGTTAACAACATATGATTTTGTTATGTTGCCATTAGCGACAATATCTCTACATATGCTGACTTTTCAGGTTGATTGGTTACAATGGTTGCTGATTTTCGCTCATTAGTTATCCTCTGGGAGAGATAACGATCAGTAGTACATGAACTACAAGGGTTAACAAAATTAATCCTCCATTCCCCATTACGTTTTGATTACATTCCACATCCCAAAATTCGACTTCATTGATTCCATGGTTATTGAGTTACGCTACTTCAAGAAGAATAAGACTGAGATATTTATCACAGATCAACCAATTTTTGTTTCTTGGTTATTTTTCACACATTCTTCACCTTAAAAGTAAAATCAACTTTAAATTGAGAGTGAAAATGAACAATTTCCTATGGTTCTTAAAGGGGAGCAATCCCTGTATACACAGTACTTTCGATAGAAAGAGAGTAAGCTTCCAGCATGTGCAACTAGAAGGTGGGGCTCATGTAAATGTTGAATGGTGAGGCACTGTGAAGGTGTATATTACCTACTATTACCATGTATCAACCACTCATACCTAGGTCATAAGTGACAACTTTCACAACTGTAAATCACATCTCACATTTGTTTACTTCTCACTTAAACTGTTAATTAATTAGAAATGAGACTTCATTCTTTCTTGGAATTTAGCACCTCAAAACATGGTCCTATAAAAGCAAACATCTGCACAAAAGCACTTAGTAAAAATGGGAAGAAAAGAGAGAGAAATGGCTGGTAAATTATACAAATGCTGACTTTATGAAACCAAGGCCTGGGTCACAGCGCATTGCGCGCACAGCCCTGAATAAGTGCGCACGCCTTATAGATCTGCATTATCACGTGCTATTTTACTCGTAAATTAGTCGGTCTGGCCCCTGGTTCACATGTGGTTTTAATACATGTACTAGCGATTGCTCTGTGCTGAAGTTTTCTTCACCCGCTAGCCACTCCTGCATTGAAGACTTCGGCTAGGCTAAAGCTGGATAATTGGTAAATCATACCTTTAGATCTGTGTGTGCATACCATTTTCTACCATGCCGCTGTCTGAAGTTTTGCAAGTAGATTTTCATGCTGTGTATAATGGAATGTGGTTGGTCTCTCGTTTCTATGCCGAATCTCACCAAACTGGTTCAATTCCTCTGTTTTGCCAATCACTTTTGCAATTTCTGTGGCATGTTTTGTTTTGTACTTCTTGTGACCTGTTTTGTTTTGTACTTTCTTGTGACCTGTTTTCTTGTGACCTGTTGGTTGTCACTAGTGTCTACTAGTGTATCAGCAAATTCAACTAATTCTCTCAACAACACCTCTTCTGTGGTAGTTGTGGGGTGTGTTTGTCCATCCGCTGTTGATTCCTCTTTCCACAGATACTGTGTATTGATTTTCCAATGAGATTATTATTGACTTTACAATACAGGAAAAAAAAAACGAAGAGTAGTGTAACTGAAATGAATGAGAAGTGAAAATAATGCCTGTATTGAAGGTGAATCCTTCCTATCCAACTCTGGTTCGCTGCCACTTATTTGCTCTTCTTGCCTATCAACGTGCTCAATTGACATTAGGTTTCCCTCAGTCTTGTATATGAGGGTTGGAATTGCAATGCTTTGTTGTAGCAAGCTATCTCAGGCTTTGTTTTGCTTTAAAATAACCAGCATTGAAGTGTGTCGACCAAAAATGCATCAGTGTCGGTGGTAATCGGGATCTTCATCACTATCAAAGAAACGGTAGCCAGATGACATCCTATCCCACCATACTCCTCCTCGTAAGAGAACTTGCTAATTCACTGAAGGTGAGTTTGCCAGCTCTTGCTTCGGTACTGCAAGAATTCTGATGTGATGCAAGTGCCAGTGTATCCTTTTACTTGGTCTCCAGCTTTACCCACCATGCTGTCACCAATACCTGCTCCACTAAATATATCTCGATACTCAGCTTTGGCCAGAACAATTGTGGAGACAATGTTTTGAGGGTGTGGATTTGTAGCCCCTGTTGCAATCCTATGAGCTGAAGATCCACTCCTGATTATCAGTGCTGATAGACTGTAAAGAGATTATTTCAAACTGGAGAGGACTATGAACAACAAGTAAGTGCAGGTAAGAACCAAAGAAGGCACTACGTAACAAGTCACCATTGAAAGGTCGTGAAAACCTTACTGCAGAGCTCATGGTGTACCAATGACACATTGTAGAGCTGTAGAACACACTTCGGAGTGTATTTATCATCTAACATGTATAATAGCTCTGAAAGTTTGATAGCTGTATGAAGGAGAAGGATTGATTTGTCAACTTACTGAAACGGAGGTATAACTCAAACAATATAGTGCGATAGTCTGCCCCAGTAACTTTGTCCCTTGAATTCGAAGCAATAAGTGTCCTTACTCTGATGTTTTGTGGTAGGATGTGGGGAAGTTCCTTGAAAAGATTCCTAAGTGCCCTTTCATGTCATGTAGGGGTTCGGAGTCTAGAACAGTGTACTTTTCAAGGTTAAGCTCTGCAAGCTCTTGTTTGGGATTGAGTTGGCACTTGTTGTACATCATTAACAATATTTGTCAACATGCCTTGAAGCTCTTGTTTGGGTTTATCAGTGTCAAACTTATGCCGTTGGTGCAGCTCTTCTTGAATTTGAGCAACTTTGAGATTTTCAAATGGCTTGAGTACTCCTATCTGTTTCCCTAGCTTTCCAGCTGCAGTATATCCTTGAGGGAGCGCCACACACACTGCAAGACATGTGCAAGGTCTTCAAACATACTGCTTCTGCAGGTACATGCACATCTGTACACTTCCCTCTCTTGCATACCACGCTCATACTGATGAGCTGGGTGGTCTCCTATGCAGAACACCAATTCGTCATGGATATCAACACCTTTACTAGGAAAAGAAAGCTCTACTAAGCAATCAAGCCGATCCTGAAGTAAAGCTGCCTGGTGTTGTGCACATGATGAACCTGCCGTGATTACGTATGGTGTTGGCGCTCAACCAGTGGTTGCACTTTCTGACCCCTTTCTGTGCACTTTGAAGGTGACTACCTGATCATACACTACATGAATTGTCATCAAAATACATCCTAATTTAAGGGATAGTTCTATGAATTGTCATCAAAATACATCCTAATGTAAGGATTGTTCTATGATTATGCCACAAGACTAGCGTATGTGTGCGCTGCAGCTTGCTTACATTATTATGAAGCTCATCTGCAGTCGCACTACTATCAAAAGGATGATGTACTTGCAGGTGTGCAATGATGATATTGTCATGGCCTCGACTTCTTCATCACTTCGCAACCTCATGTATGTCTCATGCTTAGCCAAAAGCTTCCTTCGAATCTCTGTGAGGGGAAACTTCTGGCCAGTGACAGTAACTTCACGCTTTTCAAGCTGCCCATGTAACAAACAAGCTTGTAGGAGACACATGGGAGTCCAAGTGAAAGCTCACCTGACTCATCCACTCCTTTTTGATGATGTGGAGGTGGATCTGCTAGAGCTGAGATTTCACCACCTGGTAAGCAACATTTAGCTGAACGTGTGCAAGATTTTGGTGTCGACCCTTCAAGTCCACTAATGTCAATCCCTGATTGTTTTGGCAGTTCTTTTACTACCTGCCCACTATTCCTACCCGGCACTTCATCCAAATTGATAGGTGGTGGTGGTGCTGGAGGATACACTGCAAATATGGGTTTGTCAAAATGTTAATATAGCCAAAACAGTATCAATACTGCTCTTTTTGGCATAGGTGTTGGTGTTTACAACAGCCAGTTGTGCCAAATCAGCACATTACCAGCTGTATTCACTTATATTTTTAAAATGGCATAATCGGTTTATGGTTTACAAATTCTACTGCTGTAAAAGCAACTACATATTTGTTAGTACATTCATTGTTGAACAACAATGAAATGCTGAAATAACTTTTGCTATTTTGCTATTTTCTCAATGCATTTATACCACCAACATATATCAATTATTGTAACAATATTTGTAAGATTGACAAAGCAGTGTAAAACTGACATGCCTGTTTGGATTTATACCACCAACATATATCGTAACAATAAACATTGACAAAGCAGTGTAAAACTGACATGACTTAGGTTGTAACTATATGATTATTTGTTAGTACATTCTTTGTTGGAACAACAATAAATGCTGAAATAACTTTGCAGTTTTGCTATTCTCTCTTATACCACCAACATATATTTGTAATATTGACAAAACAGTGTAAGACCTAAATGACTAGTACTATTAGAGAACCACATTAACCCAGGTCAAGTAAATTAACAACTGATGAAGTGCAATTGATATTTTCAGAGAGAATTTGTAAAGCAATTGGGCTGTGCATGGCAGACACATGTATCATGGGCTGAAGGGATTACATCATAACTGTGCCAACATATCCTGTGTGAGCAGGAGGGCCCATGCAACAATTTGTTGCCATTTCTATGGTTTCTCAGCCACTAACCACTCCCTTACTAGCCTCATGTAAACTAGTGATGTAATAAGTGTGCCACCCATGATAGGTTGGCACACTTTAGCCTTTGATCTGTTACAATAGTAGGCTTATGATAACTTCAATAAAGAACATTGTACTAAAATTCAATACAAACACTAAAACTTGACAAAAGATATACAAATTCAACTCGACACATTCTTGATATGGGAACGTAATGTGATGTACAGATGACCATTTGTTAAGTAGTGAGCTTGTAAGGGTTAAGTTCTGAGAGTGAGTATATTGTTGCTTCATTATTCTTTCTGATAATATAGCTGTGGTAGTGCCGATCAATACTTAGTGAAGAGTATGGCATCACTCTAAACAGCACAACAACCACAATGTGTGTAATCTGGCCGAAAACGTCGTCGCATTGCCATCCAATTATCACAACCTCTTCACATGTGTACTTGATTCCCATATTGATGATCCATTTATGTCTGTATGCATGCATAGGCACGTACGGGTGGTACATAGATTACATGTGCGAATACATGTATATGTAGAAGGATATACAGGAAATATACAAGGGCACTCACCTGTACACTAGATTAGTTGTCACAGATGGGTGATTCGCTGCAGGTTCAAGCTGTTTGACCTTGGCAACAATGTCTTAGTCCTCAACAAGTAGTGGTTTTGGTTCCTTAGCTACAGAAAGTAACATTGAAAACATAATATTAAGTTTGTGTACCTGGACCACATTCAACGTCCTTGTCAAAGAAGGTTCCACCATGTGGGTAAGCACACAAGAGACGTTGATGTCTCTTCGCAACAGTGTAGGGTACATTCTTAAAGTTACTACTTTGTGCAATCCGCTTAAAATAGGAGTTTTTCCCCTCCATACGCATGCACCAGGTAGCTATCAGGGGTCCAGTCCTACATATATTACCAAGAAGTAAATACACATGAATCACGTACAATTAATGTAGACAATTTACCTAATGATCTGGTGGGGAAAATGGACCATGTAGTGCATTTTCGGAGTTATGTTAACTCCAGGGTAACACCGAGTGAAAAGGTGGTGATGATCATGTATCAAAGCTTCTAAGATTCCAGCATGACACAGGAAAAAGGCAGTGTAAATACGGATCGAGGCGGAATGCCGTTCAGACCGGATAAGACGGAGTAAACACGGAGACGGACTTAAACGGAACACCGTTGTGCACAGGTTAACTCCATGCGGAATGATTGCGGTGTAGGACAGATGTCCGTGCGCGCGCCACTGCATGGTGTCGTGGAAAGTAGCTACAAAGAGAAATTTTGTAGATCGTTAGGGCCAGCCGAGCGAGCCTCAGCATCATAAGTCTAACTAGTATGTAGGGTGTTCAATGAGCTGCGCGTCGTAGTCCCCGAAGACAAACTACAAGCATACAACGGCAAATTTCTTCAAGTGGTGGCAAAGCCTGAGTCATAGAAGAGAAAGCAGGAGTGAAACTGTTGAGCAAAGAAAGACGCAAAATATAGAGCAACAATTGACTTCTTGGACTGAGTATTTATATTCGACCGATCTATGCATGCGCAATAATTACGTAATCGGTAGAATTTATAGGGGCGTGGTAAAGTTCGGTTGGGCGCATGCGCATATGCTTCCGGTTCGTAGGGCTTCTTCAAGTTCTGTTCGTGTGCGTAAGCGAGTCTACTGTCCACATTGCGAAGAAAGCATCAGTCATGCTGCCTACTATCGTCACCGAGACGTGTACGAGAAACCGACCACTGGATGAAAGAGCCACAGCCGATGCCGCCAACCACTGTGAACTACAGAATTGACTCTGATAGTAGCAGCGAATCCAATAGCGTGCTATCTACCTCTCCATACAAAGATGCAGGTCAATAAAATTATACACAATATCTGTTTCGGGCTCTTCATATACAGCTGACAATTTTAAATATATCAGCCGGAGTATGTCCATGCCGGATGTACTACTGGGTTACGGGCCGGCTGAAATCTCAAGCGTTTGCTGGCGTGCGTATTAGCTCTTAGGTGGTTGTTTAAAAGATTTTTAGGTGATTGTTTACAGGATTTGTTACCTTTGTGTGCAGAAATGCTTACTACTCACTCAGCTAATGAAAGCAGCAGTGATAGTACTAGTGAAGCACCAATGGTGAGCTGTTGTGTCAGTAAATCCATAACAGGCTGGTATATAATGTACTGTGTAATCCAATAGGTGGATGAATGTATGCAGGAAGAGGTATGGTCATCAGATGAGAGTGAGAGTGAGTCTGAAAGTGTGTCAGAAAGCCATACTGCATCTCCTCCAATACAGCACTTTTATATATTTGCTCTTTTGTGGCAGTTCACTTTCAAAATATCAAATGCAGCAGTAACTACCCTGTTGCGGTTTATGAAATACTTCATTAAAGCCTTAGGCTTAGCTTTTGACAATAATGATCTGCTAAATGTAGCAGATTCAATACCTGTGGGGCTTCAAACTGTATACAAGCACCTAGGTATTTCTGGTAATGATTTTGTACCCTATGTGGTGTGTCCTAGCTGTCACTCAGTTTATCGCTTTGAAGATTGCATTGTCAAACTGCCCTTTGGAAAATCAGAATCAATGCTGCCATGTTGATTATCCAAAGCACCCACAACTATCACGAAGAACACCTTGTGGTACAAAACTGCTAAAAAATGTAAAAAATAAAAGTGGAACCTCTCTAAAGCCATTTAAGGTTTTCCCCTATCGCGATCCCTAAAAAAATCAATTCAACACTTGGTCATGCGACATGGCTTTTTAGAAGCTTGTGAGCAGTGGCGCTCTCGTTCATCCATTGTACCACCAACATACCTTGGAGATGTTTTTGATGGAAGAGTTCGGAGAGATTTTCAATCCCCAGAAATTAAAAACTTTTTAGCATTTCCATACTGTTACCTGTTAACAATGAATGTTGATTGGTTTCAACCATATAAACACCATACATACTCACTAGGTGCAATTCACTTGACAATACAAAACCTACCACGCACTATTCGATACAAATCTGAAAATATTATTCTTGTTGGAATTATACCAGGTCCACATGAGCCAAGTCGTACTGTAAATTCATACCTTACTCCACTTGTACAAGAACTTCAAGAGGCATGGTCTGCAGGGTTAAGAGTAACAACTCCATATGGCATCTTTTTGTCAGTTAAAGTAGCACTGAGTTGTGTAGCATGTGACATACCAGCAAGTCGTAAAGTGTGTGGATTCCTAGGCCATAGTGCTGCCCTTGGCTGTAACAAATGCTTGAAGAAATTTATTAATCATGCAGATGGCTCAAGAGATTACTCTGGTCATGATCAGCAACAATGGATTAAACATGATTGCATCACACACAGACAGTATGTGCAAGAAATAGCTAAGGAAACGACAAAAACAGGTATATCTCAGTCTGAGAGCAATTATGGTGTTCGATTTTCTGTGCTCCTTTGTCTACCCTAGTAAGATTCACTGTGATTGTTCACTGTGATTGATACAATGCACAATCTCTTTTTAGGAACTGGAAAGCGTATGTTTCTATTATGGTTGGAAAATAATCTTTTGACTAAGCAAGAGTTGGCAGTGATGGAAACTCGTATCTCTAGCTTTCGACTACCTTCTGATGTTGGCAGACTACCCTCACAGCTAGCATCTAACTATGGAAGTTTCACGGCTAAGCAATGGAAAAATTGGATTTTAATATATTCGCCAGTGATTTAGAAGGATTATTAGCAAATGGACACATGGGATGCTGGCTTCTTTTTGTACGTGCATGTCATACCATTTGCTCTTCATTCATTAGTATTAGGGACATAGAATCATCACACATGTTCCTAATTCAATTTTGCAAGCGTGTAGAAGAGTTGTATGGTAAAGAGGCATTTACTCCAAACTTACACCTACATATGCATTTAAAGGAATATTTATTGCATTTTGGCCCTCCTCATAGCATATCTCACTAATTCTCTTTGTATACATGGTTTAAGACTACTTGTACAGCCTTGGTTAATTATGCGGAAGAGAATCTTGCCAATTGAATACACATCACTATATACACTCTGCTTAATTTCACCTTCAATGAGTTCTGGAGCTATATGAGGGTATTTCTTTAAGTACTCTATTATTTCAGCATCGCTCAGATTGTATTGTTTGCTGTCATCTTTCTTAGTTGCTTTTCCAAAATCTACCAGAACCACATGATACTTACACAAATCTTGACTGTTCAGTGGCATGGACTATTACAATATTATGATGTCATTGTGTAATAGGTTGACTTCTTCATGGAGATATTTTATGGCTTCCAGAAGCTGAATGAACATTTGCAACCAGGTATCACCACTAAAATGATTTTTTGGCAATTCAATTTCCATAGTAGATGAGTCTAGTTCTTCTAGAGCATGAAATTGCATGACTAGACCAAATGGCGTTTTTTTTTGTACATACTCCTAAGAGAAACGGGAGGTATGGATGGCAAATTTGTCCAAGTATTGATGCTTCATGAAGCACGTCAGCTTTTAGTGACCTAGGTAGATATTGTTTCACTGCTACAAGTATGCCCCGAAACACTTGAACACCAAAGCTCCCCTTCCAACATAATGTTTCTCCTCCTTCCCACCTACAACTGGATCCTTTAACATCTCAGGATCAATTTCTTGCAATGTAGATGGCCTTACGACATGACCTGATGCTGCAAGCTTACGAGTTTGCAGCAAGCTGGTCATGGCTTCCCGTCTTTTCTCCAGTTCCCACCTCCAGCGCTCCCAGAAGGTCCATGCCCTGTTTCTAAAAGCAACTACATTTGACTCTGCCTCCTTTCTTAGCACTGATTCGCCAGTTAGTTCCTCTTGTAATCAACGAATGGTTTTTCGTAATTCCCTTGACTTCGTTCGTTTTCTCTGCACTCTTTTGTTTCTCATTCGCCATTTCTCGGCTGCTGTGTTTTTGCGACTAAACTTGGCCGTGGACTTACACTCAATGATCTCACGCTCTTTTCCATCCTCCTCCTGATTATTAAGGCTCTCATTCGAGAATAATTCATCCGAGGTTTCTTTTACCATTAAACTCGTTAAGAAAGAACCACTTGATGTAGCCATGATATTAAAACTCACCCGAAAGCGAATATACGTATACGGCACCGTAAATTTCCAATCCACTGCGCGCGTAACTGCTGCTTAGCTTCAGAAGGACATTATTTCAGCTGCTTTCATGATTCAGAGCCTGAGGGGTAGCGTTCTGTGACGGATTTGTCCGTAGTCATAAATGGATACTGCTGTTTTTTATCAGCCGTAAATTTCCAATCCACTGCGCGCGTAACTGCTGCTTAGCTTCAGAAGGACATTATTTCAGCTGCTTTCATGATTCAGAGCCTGAGGGGTAGCGTTCTGTGACGGATTTGTCCGTAGTCATAAATGGATACTGCTGTTTTTTATCAGCAAGGGTCTTCCGTGACCCACTGTCTTAGCGAGTCTTCATTTTCCACACTGCCTAATAGCCAGTCACCACGATATCCGCTGCCTGCTCACCGTTAGTATCAGTCTCAGCAGCCTTTATACCAACCAGATATTTTGGCTTTTGATCAGAAACTGGATCGCGTTTTGTGTATGGTGATGGATCAAAAGGAGACGGGTGAGTGCATGGTGAAATTTACATATTTATAATAAGTGAAGTATAGAAGAAGGGAGACGACGAGATTGGGACACAGACATGGATGTATATCAACGTATTAAACATAGGTACATAGGTTATACTATTTGTCTGGGCTTGTGTACTAGCTAAGCTTAATTGTACCTTTCATGTGCATTAGCTTTGTTTTATAATATATGTACAGTCCTACAACAAGGAAAGGAAGTTGCTGATGTTAAGAGCCAACTGAAATCAGTTGTTGGTGACCTCAACAATATCATGTCAACTATGACCTCAATGGGAAAAGAATGGAAACCTCGGAAAGAGATTCCTCGGGAAATATCAGTAAGGCTTAGTATATTTGGATAGGAAATTACATTGTACTTTACAACATCCACTGGTCAGTAAAGTATCATTTTACTGCCAACTACGCAGTTCTTATCTCCTTACTTGCAGTTGAGTGTTCGTAAACTCCACGATAACCTAACAAATGATAAGCAATTCCGCAAGAATGAAAGGTAAATCTTGCATGCACACTTATAATTACTGTGTGCATCACTTTATGTGTTCGGTTAAGCAGTTATCGCAGTAGCAACAACAAAGGTGTTCGGGAGCTCTTGCGTGATCATATGTTCTCAGAAAAATACTCACCTAGCCGTGTAGATAGTAAGTACATGCAACTGATTTATGTGTGTACAAAATGTAGCATTGTCAGGGTGTGTGTGTGTGTGTGTGTGTGTGTGTGTGATGTGTCCAGCTGTGTGCTAAGATGTCACATCTTTTAGCAACTACTGTCAAGATGACGCATCTTTGGACAGGCAGCTACCTGTGTGTGTTGTGTGTGTGTGTGTGTGTGTGTGTGTGTGTGTGTGTGTGTGTGTGCATGTGTGTGTATGTCTAGCTGTGTGCTAAGATGTCACATCTTTTAGCAACTACTATCAAGATGATGCATCTTTGGACAGGCAGCTGTGTGTGTGTGTGTGTGTGTGTGTGTGTGTGTGTGTGTGTGTGTGTGTGTGTGTGTGTGTGCACGTCTGTGTGTCTAGCTGTGTGCTAAGATGTCACATCTTTTAGCAACTACTGTCAAGATGATGCATCTTTGGACAGGCAGCTACGTGTGTGTTCATGTGTGTTTGTGTGTGTGTGTGTGTTTGTGTGTGAGTATGTAAGTGATGTGCTAAGATGTCACATCTTTTAGCAACTACTGTCAAGATGATGCATCTTTGGACAGGCAGCTACGTGTGTGTTCATGTGTGTTTGTGTGTGTGTGTGTGTGTTTGTGTGTGAGTGTGTAAGTGATGTGCTAAGATGTCACATCTTTTAGCAACTACTGTCAAGATGATGCATTTTTGGACAGGCAGCTACGTGTGTGTTCATGTGTGTGTGTGTGTGTGTGTGTGTGTGTGTGTGTGTGTGTGTGTGTGTGTGTGTGTGTGTCTAGCTGTGTGCTAAGATGTCACATCTTTTAGCAACTACTGTCAAGATGATGCATCTTTGGACAGGCAGCTACGTGTGTGTTCATGTGTGTGTGTGTGTGTGTGTGTGTGTGTGTGTGTGTGTGTGTGTGTGTGTGTGTGTGTGTGTGTGTGTGTGTGTGTGTGTGTGTGTGTGTGTGTGTGTGTGTGTGTGTGTGCGCATGTGTGTGTGTGTGTGCGCGTGTGTGTCTAGCTGTGTGCTAAGATATCACATCTTTTAGCAACTACTGTCAAGATGATGCATCTTTGGACAGGCAGCTATGTGTGTGTGTGTGTGTCTGTGTGTCCAGTTGTACCTATGCATGTGTGTGTATGTGTGTATAAACCTATGCAGGTCCCATAAGAAGTACACAGTTTATATGTGGGGGAGGGTAAGTCGGTCTATTTAATATATATACCACGCCAGCTGAATGACTGAGTGGCCTCGCTCCTGCTCACACTTCTAAATTTATGCATGCACATGTATGGGTTTGCACCACAACATTTTTTAGTGAGCTATGTCATTGATTTACATTTGCAGGAGCATTTCATAGATACTATGAAAGCCGTCGAAGACTCTCTAATGACTCAAAGCCGGCTAGACAAGACCAGGCTCTTGCTGTTAAGATGAAGTCAAGGAAGCAAAATCTGCGCAAGGTCAGTATCAAGTAAAGAGATGCATAGAGTTGTTTTCATACTATGAATGGACACGGCCATTCTCAGTTTCCAGGCTATTCATGCTTATAAGGCATAAAGCCTGGATTTAACAGCATATACATCCTACATGTAAGTGCATTATGAACAATTTCTGGTGCATATGTTGCTATAAATCATGCACTGAATGCATTGAGAGATTCCATTCAGCATACCTCCTACCTGGTCAGCCACTTTTTATTTTGGTTTACTCTACAAACTTTGTTAAACAAGGTTTTGCTGTCCCTTTTGTGCACTTCTTCTGCACCTTAATATGTGCATTTCTTCTCGACCAATTGTAGCTCTATATTCGAAGGCAGACATATCTTAAGGGAGATACAGAAAAAAAAAAGTGGGCAGCCATAGATGAGTCATACATGACAGAAGAAAGTGACAATGAAACTGGAGAGGCTTTCAGACAGCATCACCTGAAATGGAGATCAGAAGGTATTCTTCAATTGTTTTATTTACCCTCTCATGTTGTATGTAGTCATGCAACTAGGGTTGCGCTGATTAGGCGAGCATAATTTTGAGCATAATTAGCATCTGAGACCATTGAGCATAATGCCAGCATTTTACTTAGTATTATGAGCATTTTGGGCGTAGCTACGTTGCAGATCTCTAGCTTCTCATCTTGTAAATGGCTGGCTTGGCAGAGAAAAGCATCTGTTGGAGACTGAAAGCAACAGCCTTAGTTAGCGTACAACCAGTAACACTAGTCCAACTACTGCACCAGTGGTGTTTCGCAAGCTCAAACTACTGTGTGCTAGAAACATACAACTGAGTGAGAACGCATGCTAACATGAGCATAATCAGAAGATTTTTGAGCATAATCGACATAATTATTCTTGAGCATAATTGTAATTTTCACAGTGCAGCATAGCATAATCCACGAAAATGTGACCATAATTGCATGGTACAGCACTACATAACAGCACGCGACAGTGATTTTTAAGTGTAACCTTTTCTTTCAGGTTTGAACAAGTTAGTGAAAAAGTTGGACCTGAGGGCAAAGAAAGCCTCCAATAATTGTCAAATGAAACCAAGAGTTGTTTCTTCTCCATCTACATCAACTGCTCCTGATGGAGCCCCTGAATGGGCTGTATGTGATTTTGGTCCATCTGTGAGAGAAAACGAAAAAGCCTCTCAATGCATTAACATGGGAAGTGCTAGAAGGACTCTGGATTATCAGGACTCTGAGTTGTCTGACGAGTTCAGTGATTATGAATAATTTGTTATAGCGCAAGCTCCATATACGTAATCGCTTGTTACGTTACTGCCGGTCTAGCCTCAATCCCAGGCCGCGAAGCCTGGGACCGAGGCTAGTATATATATATATACCGTTCATACGAATTAACGAAGTTCGTGTTTGTCGTGAAGGCGGTTTCTTCTCGGACACCGGCGTAAAGCGATCACGGATACCGCGTAGGTGTCCGTGTCCGAGTGGTATCTATGCGGCATTTTGTGGAGTCCGTTCACGCGAAGGCGATGCTTTTTAGGAAATCCGTTACTACCGTTTCGACGTACACCCTAAATCGGTATTACGGGTACCGTATTTGCATACTGTTTTCCCTGTGTGAGTTGTACAAAATTGCAGTATATCTAGCAGAAGTAGAAAGCATTCCCAGTGTTGATCACCATGACACACCTTTTCACCAATCATAAGAGGCAAATTAATCGCAAGGGTCCACATCTGAGCAGCTATTAACACACACAAAATGAATCACAATATGGTATGCGTATTAAACTCACATGATTGACTCAAACGTGCACCCTTTGATGAGATAACCTGAGCCTTTATCGGTGATGGTTTGTCCTTTGCTTCGTGGTTAGAATATGCAAAGCCAATTGTCATTCAGTGGGCTCGGGGCATTTACACCATATGTAATAGAATCTTCATATGACAAGGGACCATCAAGTAATGCACAGTGGTAGTCGTATGTTTCAGGGGTTCGTTTCGTAAAGTCTCTCGCCTTAAACTGTAGAAAATCAATTGTAGGCTATTAATACATAAGCTACTCCATCCACATACGGTTAATAATTGGTCTCTAGTAGCGAGACACATTCTGCACTTTCGAAGTGAGAAGCCTACACCAATTTTAAATCCCACTATGCTGTGGGAGGCCAACGTGTCTGCCCGAGCAAACAGAACTGCTCCTTTAACAAACTTTTTTTACTCCTTGAATTGTCATGACAACACCCTACAATAGAGGAATGTAACATGCAGACATGCAATATTCAATATGTGCACGTTTTAAGTATACATATTTTAGAGAGTGAATTGGCCTCTTGAATGAAGGGTTTCAGAATCATATCAAAACCATACTTCTCAAGGTTCTCAGTACTAACACAAGCTATAAGTTGTATACACTTTAGGGAGGAACGCAATTTTGGTTCAATATTCCCAAGAAGATAGTAGAATAGTGCTGCATGAAGAATACATATCATGTATATTCATGGTATGTATAAGCCCATATCACCCACCTAGTTTGTGTTTTCCACGATATGATCCTAGTGTATTTGCTGTCTCTACATCATCATAATATATTACTATTTGTAAAGCATTGCTATCAGTACTGAATAGAGGATGTTCTTTAAAAAACTCTCCGATATGATCCCAGTGTATTTGCTGTCTCTACATCATCGTAATATATTACTATTTGTAAAGCATTGCTATCAGTACTGAATAGAGGATGTTCTTTAAAAACCTCTCCATCACAGATGGAATGGGATGCACGCACCTTAAGCACCTATGCAAATCCAAGTCACAATAGATGTTGCGCACACAATTTCAAAGTGGATATAGACTCCTCCTGGTACAAATCTTTGTTCTGTAATAGCCACTGAAGGTTTTGTATGAGTGGTACGTATTGAAATACATCTGGTTTCTCAATAAGCAAACACTTCGCTCCACTTCTCTTATACTGATAACTTGTGCCTAGCTCCACACTTACAGGTTCCTGCACTGATTGTCAGTAATCTGATATGCTTTGTACATCAAAATTAAAATTATAATTGTGCATGCATGCACTTACAACTAATCCAAATTCCTCTCTGTAAAATTTCATCTGCATGTATTCAGTCTGAAGATGTGCAAATGAATCTTCACGTTGATCAAAACATGCCGCAACATCTGTAGTTAAAGATCCTCTTTCTTGAATAGACTCTCGAAGTGATTCACATGCACCATCTACTATTGTGTTGATTGTCCCCACCGCAAAATTAATGGCTGTTTGGGACAACTTGTACCTTTCCTGAAAGGTAAGAAGAAACATTGCGGCTGTCCTTTGTGCTGAGGGGCATGATGTAAGTGCTGTGTCCAAAATGACAGGATCAGGTAACTCAGGTAGACATTCGTTAACAGAAGGGCTGTCAGACTCAGGATTCAGGTGCATTGATGACGATGTGGGCAATAACGGCGTAGCATCAAGTTCATTCACATAGTCCTGCCAATTGGGGTGCTTTCAATTAGCATGCGTCTAGAATGAAGAGTACGTAGAGCCAAATTTGAATGAGTGCCTGCAACCTTTGATACCACAAACAAAACTAAACATGGCCTTTACAGAATGTGAACTAAACAAGTGCTTGATGAGATCTAGTCGTACATTGCAGCAATAAGAACAGAACGTACGAGACAGGACCATCCTGATAAAGACAGATTTGCTGACTGGGTTCCACAGGGTCAAAGGTCAATCACATGCGCCTTTAGTTCATGGTTTAAAGTTCAACGTATGCGCGGGAAACGACCCACGTGCTTTTAATTGACTAGCTACTGTGCGTGCGGCAGTTGTACGAAGAGCTGATCGACTGTGCTGGAAACCTGCACCTTCGAGGCTTAAGATCTTTGATTGGCACTGGCACCGTGGACCAATACTAACATGACCACTAACACCTTGGAACTAAAGTCGCTTGACGAGATCTGTGAGTGGTTGGTAGGTCAAGGGTTTTCTGACTCAGTAGTGACTAGTTTCAGGGGAAAGTGTAACTCAGTGTGGTATGAAAAGGTGAGCATCTTTAACTAGAGCAAGAATTGGATGGTAGTGCCATCACAGTTGGACTTGGAGCAACCCCCACACCAGACTGGCTCAAAGATGTGGTGCCTGTCCTTGGGTTGCAGCTGAAGGTGCACAATGCATTGCGTACCTTCTACAACGCATGCCAGGTCAGTTTATTAGGTGTGCATGTTTCTGCTGATCACTCTGTATAAACTTCCCACTTCATCTAGCACCAAGTGTGATTTTGATCTGAGTCCACTGTCTTCACCTGGTGAGGGTGATGGCTTCCAAAGCCCTCCTGGCCCCAGTTCTACTGTAAGAACTTTATTATTGAGCCAGTAAAAGCCTGCGGACCTACTAAATATTCATAGCAATTGTATGTGTGTAGATGTAATTGCATGCACTTGTAGGACTACACCTATGGAGGTGTTGATTGGCTACACATACAACAGCACTACTGTTCGTGTATCTAAATATATGCAGGTGTCAATAAGGTCTGGCAGCTCAAGGAGTGGATCCAAATCACAGGCTTCAACACAAAACAGGAAGGTATATAGCTATATAGATGTTCTGTGCTCTTACGCTTTACTCATTCGCTTTGTACAATGGGCTATTACGATGGATTGGAAAAATGTTTGTCTAATAGGTGGGATCAGTTCCTCAGCCTTTTCCAAACAGGTGGAACAACTATGTCGTCAATAATGAACCTTCAAAGTACTTGTCGGATTGTCCTCTTCTGAAGAAGGCTACTTTTGTCAGTAAAGTTATATGAGAATGAATGTATACTGCACTGCACCGTATGCCTACACGTACATGTAACTCTCTCTAATGTAGGCTGGTTTAGAATTTGCTCTGGTGTGTAAAGAGGAAAACATTTGGGATACTTTTGAGGAACAGTTTCCTCTGTGGGCCCATGCAATCATCACATACTGCAGAGACACTCAGATAAGATTTTCTGCAAAAAATTTCTCTAATGTAGGCTGGTTTAGAATTTGCTCTGGTGTGTAAAGAGGAAAACATTCGGGATACTTTTGAGGAACAGTTTCCTCTGTGGGCCCATGCAATCATCACATACTGCAGAGACACTCAGATAAGATTTTCTGCACTACAGGCAGAGACTGCGGGCTATTCTGAGGACCTGGATGGTGGTAAGCAAACTGCAGTTTACATTTACATACTCCATTGTGTGTGTGTGTGTGTGTGTGTGTGTGTGTGTGTGTGTGTGTGTGTGTGTGTGTGTGTGTGTGTGTGTGTGTGTGTGTGTGTACGTGTACAAAACAAAGATAATTGGACAAGTGAAGACTTTAGCAGTGCATGTTGTAGTCACTGTATGCAGTAGGAAGGAATTGCTTTCTCTTTGATAACTTAGCACAACTACATGTACACTTTACAGGTCACTGTGCACTCATGGCACTGCGTTGCTTGGCCCTACTCTTTGCACCAATGAAGCAAAAGAAACTTGAAAGAAACTTGAAAGAAACGTACCATACATCCTCAAGATTGTACCTGTAAGTGTATATACATGTACCTACATGTGAAAGTATATGCACGTGGTCAGTACTTGCTATATATTGAAAGCTCATCATATAATTTTGCCAAACCATTCTTTCTTATCGTAGCGTGGCACCCCCACCTGGAGAGGCTCCAGAGAAGAATAACAATCAGCCACACATTGTTCTTTTCTCGAATAGTGATGAAGGTCATGACAATGATCATTGGCTGAACAACATTTCATTGTTGTGGAACAAGACCTCATGATAGAGACCTCCACTATTGTGGCAGCAATATTTTTCTGTCTTTCTGCACACTACATCTTTAACCTCAGCTATCATACCAAAACAGGTGATGTTTGGGTGTTTGTGCAAGAGAAAGTTCTGGGTATACCGTCTAAGATAGGAATGAAACGTAAACCATCTTTCAGTGGCATCACCTGGGTGTTTGAGTCACTGTCCAACCCAGAAGACTAAGACACTCGTTCTATGACTCAAACTTATTGTAGTGACGTTACATGCCATTTTGGTATATATACAAGTATATTTTCTTGATAATAATTGTGTTGCTTTAAACTGCCTGTTTGCCTTAAACTGCCTAAATTTTGGTTGTGCTTGCAAAACACAGTTTATGAATGAAATTTCATATCACTGTCTAATTTAACCTTCAGTGTGCATGCGCAGCGTACATGTATTTGTTGTACATATCTTTTGCTGATGACACATAATAAATGTTAAAACAATTCATTATTTGTAGTATACACCTCACAACTTAATTGTTCATATCACAAACATTTTGTGAAAGAGGTTTGTATCTATTGTTAAACTTACAAATACATAGTTGACAAAGTCATTGTTGATATCACATTTGTATAAATTTTTAACACAAGAGATCCATTAAAACACCATCATTATTGTTAAAGTTACAAAGACAAAGTTATTGTTTCACATTCATACAAAAGAAATCCTACAAAAATCGTTATTTTTGACACAAGAGATTTGTTATAGCGCCATCATTATTGTTAAAGTTACAAATACACAATGGACAAATTTATTGTTGATATCACATTCATACAAAACAAATCCCACCAAATCACTGTTTATAATTATAATTACAGTTATCTTTTGTTGAGCTTTTAGGTTGCACTAACACAATATATCTTGTGTTATTTTTACACAACTTTCTGTCACTAGAGATTCATCATTGCAGCACTTTTTTGTGTTGAAACAACAATTTCACTTTTGCAGTGATATATATATAGCTAGGGTAGCTATAGTAGCAGTAATAGCACTGGTAGCAGTATATTACAGTATAGCTCAGGTAGCTTTAGTAGCACAATCTGGTGGCTCAAGTAGCTATGGTAGCACGAGTAGCTAGGGTTGCTTTAGTAGCTCAGGTATAGCTATAGTAGCAGTAGTAGCACTATATAGTAGCTGTAGTAGTAGTAGTAGCACTTGTAGCTTGGATATAGGTATAATTACCACTGGTGGCTAGGGTAACACTAGTAGCTAGGGTAGATATAGTAGGCGTAGTATACCTATTAGTACCACTGGTAGCTCAGGTACATATAGTAGCACTAGTAGCTAATAGCTAGGGTAGCAGTAATAGCACTGGTAGCTGATGGAGACCGAGCACACACAGTAAGTGTTGTAGTACATACATAGCAGCACTGCTGCAGTGGCAAGGATATGAATATGGTAGCTGTTGTACAGTAGCACAGGTTCGATGAAAATGGTAGCAGGGTAAGGATTGTAGACTGAGTAGCGGTGTAGTAGTATCACAGATACACTGTTAAAATAGGGGTGCTGGCGAGCACCCTCTACTCCCTCATCCTATGGAGGGTGCCCCACCACACTTCTACAGGTGTCATGTCACACCACACAGGGGTGTTAGGCATGCAAGGTGGATATTAGGAGCAAGCACATCAGAAGTTGTTAGGCTGCAGCAGACAAGCATAACTCCTTATGCTTTTATGCAACCTGATGATCATTATAGCCTTAACCCCCACTCCAACCCACACACACACCCACCCACCCACACACACACACACACACACACACACACACACACACACACACACACACACACACACTCACACACACACCATGTTGTTCATATGCATGCACATAATATTACTTATGGTATACTGCCACACATTCAGGGACTGTTGGTGGGAAGGAGTGCACAATATATTATGGGTTTGGGTTTAATCCCAGGCAAAGCAAAGTGCATCACACACACACACACACACACACACACACACACACACACACACACACACTCTTTTGGTTTGTGAAAATGTGCCCTCTGATCATATCATCTCAAGATTGAGCATGCGCAGATTGATAAACCCCGCCCAAAATAATAACTGCTTTTGCGGTGTGCTAACGGTCTCGCGTTCACTAGCTAGTACATGTACGCATGTAGCGCATAGTCTGCAGCTACACTACTACACTCCGGTGCTCTAGACTCCAGTGTTCCAGTAGTCCACTCCAGTAGTCCACTCCAGTGGTCCAGTCCACCCGCTCCAGTCCAGCGAATTCACTTACCCATCCCGCGGTCACCCCCAGCACAATAGTATACATATAAGCAGGACAAGGAAGGCTGCATACTCACACGGGTCCATTACGGCAGGCTGGCAGTGGCTAGCTGATGCAGAGAGACAATTAATAAACGCATAGTAAAATGCTCAATGGTATAACATCACAATGGTATAACATCACAACAAATAAACGCATAGTAAAATGCTCAATGGTATAACATCACAACATGGGCATGGCTAGCTTATCTACACACATACTCAACACCTATCCTTGCCTGCTGTGTACCTATGAAGTAAATGCTAACACTTGCACACCTATTACCTTTGTACGGTGGCGCCTGGCCCCCTTGCATGATCAGTCAGGCTCACGTTCCACTTGGCTAGGAAGAACCATGTCAGAAATCGACCGAATTGTACCAGACACTGCTGATTCCCGATCTCATGCTCATGATGAACACAGAAGCGTTCACCCGCCAATTCGTTGCGTGCTGCTGGACCCGCTAAGTCCTGAACGATTCAAGATACTTAATCACTTTTCCCAGTCAATGCCTCACGTAGAGATACTGAACATAGGAAAAATATTTAATGTACTTTTGGAGTGAAAGTACCAGGAGGAGCGAAAGCGTCTTTCAATACAAAATGATGGTGTTATAAATGAAAAGTGGCTGTACCATGGAACTAGTACAACTGATTCTAGATTGATATATGAAGGAGAAGTGGGATTTGATGTTGGGTACAGCAATGGGGGAAGGTGGGGGTTTGCCACTTACTTTGCGAGCAGTGGAAAATATGCCCATAAATATGCTCATGTGACTGGAGACAACTCATTTGTTATCTTGTTAGCCAGAGTGTTGACAGGCCACTCTTTTCACAGCCCACCTAACTCGAAGTTTACTATCCCTCCAGTTAGAGATGGACACAAGCATTATGATAGTGTCACAGGCTCATCGCACAACTCTACTATCTACATGGTGTACGAAAACTATAAAGCTTACCCTGCATATGTTATCACTTATAAAAGTTAATATGAATTTAATCCACTTGGCCCTGTGTGTGTGTGTGTGGAGAGAGAGAGAGAGAGAGAGAGAGAGAGAGAGAGAGAGAGAGAGAGAGAGAGAGAGAGAGAGAGAGAGAGAGAGAGAGAGAGAGAGAGGGAGACAGAGAGAGAGAGGGAAGGAGGGAGGGAGGGAGGGAGGGAGAGAGTGTGTGTGTGTGTGTGTCGGCTGATATATACTTACTCTACCATATGAGAAGAGCTGTCACACTCAGCTGCCTTTTCCTCTTGTTCCGCATGCACTTACTTCTGTGTTAACATGAACGTACATGTGTATTGATTAATTAGGTCTCACGCATATCAAAACACTGGCAAAAAGTCATGATAAAAACAGCAATTAGTACAAACAACCTGATACATGAAACTTTGGTACAACTACTTGCTTAGTTATACCATTGCATACAACATGATATAAATGGACAGGAAATGGAGAATGTAATTTTGATAAAGGTATGACCTTTTGTACAGGTGAAGATGACACACAATCAGTCACCTGTAATAACATACCAACTTCTTCAAATCATCAAGAAAAGGACGAAGAACACAGTCCAAGGAGTACTTTTTGATATATCGGTGTCTACATATTGCAACAAGTTGGATAGATTTAAGTTTCGAGCGAAATTTTGGCCGGCAATTCCCAAGCAAGAAGTAGAAGAAGCCTGTATGCAAGTTTCACATGTATCAATCATGGAAATAATATGTGTGTATGCACTATCTTACCCAGTTTATGAATTTTGGTGTGAGAACCCAAAGGGTTGCAGACCTCAACATCATCGTAGTACATCATTATTTGAAGTGCATTCCCATGAATAGAAAAGAGGGCATGGTTTTTGAAGTAGGTTCCATCACAAAAGTCTTCAAGCATATCTGTCCCAGTTGAATGACCTCTCTCAACCTAACAGCAGGAACATGTTTTATACATGCATGTTATTATTCCATCTCCAATCACTAAATGTGTAAAAAAAAAACCCGACCACACTACAGATATGCATTATAAACAACACAGACACACACACACACACATGCACAGACACACACACACACACACACACACACACACACACACACACACACACACACACACACACACACACACACACACACACACACACACACACGACAAGTGCTGCACATTGCACGTGTGATATGTATATTATACATCATAAGTGAAAAATCTTACCTCAGCAAGAATCGTTTCATCAGATAATAATGCCTGAAGGGTTTCCAGGACTGGGACATACATGAAACTCTCCTCTTCCTCAACTAGCCTACGCTTTGCTCCCAGCCCTTTGGCCCTTCGATCTGTTCCCAACACAACCTTGACAGGTTCCTATATATACACACACATACACAATTAGTACAGTCAACAACATTAACAACCTACAATAAGATTGAAATGTTGCTTGAAGTAGGTCATTTGCTGACTGAAGGTACTAAGTCCAGTGAACATGTGTGTCGAGACACCATCAGTAAACTCCCTTGCAACAGTATCTTGTACACTTGAAGTCACGCCTGCGTCATGCAATATTCTCTGGACACCCCCACTAAGTTGTGCAAGAGCAATTTCATAGAGGGATTGCACATCCTGAATGATCGAGTCTATTACTGACATGGGAATGCCATGTGACTCTCTAGTTTTAAGAATCTAGGTAGCTGCTGCCTTTTGCAAAGCAGCAGTATCTGAAGTATGGCATATAAATACATCTCAAACGTGTCACAAGTACAGGTCTGCTGTACACTACTTACCACAAGTAGTCGAGTCAGTTGATGTGTGTAAGAAAACGTCGTCACTCTCAGTACTCTCAAGTACACCGAGGCCAGTAGTAGTCTCCTCTACTTCTTGCTCCACAGTCGGTTCTTCTTGACATGGATCCTGCGTGAGGCTGTGCCTGTGATGTCTATATATATGCGTCCGATAGGACAGAAAGGATCGAAACGTCCGGCAGCACCCCTGAAGCGTACATTGAATGCAGAAATTGTCACTATCAGCGTGGGTGATTCGTATGTGACGTAGAAGCATCCCTACGGTACCAAATGGAGGAGTAACACATAGAGGGCACACGAGGTTGACCATTGCAAAAGCTCTGCAGCTGCTGACAAAAGTAATATTATAATTATTTTAAATTATCAGTCGTAAAAATAGAGAAATAGCGTAAAAGTAGAGACCGCTATATACGGTCAGTATAAACACGCATGCGCATATGCGTACAACATTTTGCACCTTGATTTGACCAGTTGCTACGGAGAGAGACGACGCGAGACTGGAGGATGGCGAGTCGAAAAGAACTTCAGAATTTCACTGTCGAAGAACTTCAGCAATTTCTCAGTCAATCGTTGGATCTGTGCTCGGAAACACTGGATAATTTCGTAAACAACAGAGTAGACGGAGAGTCATTTCTTGAACTAAGTGAGGCCGAACTCAGAGAACTTATCACACCTCTTGGCGACAGGAAAAAGATCCAGAAACTGCTCTCTTCATATACGCTGATTAAGGCAGTGAGTGTCTATATCATATTCTCTAACCTTGCATAATTGCTTTACATAAATGCGCTAAGGCTTTAAAAAGTAGAGACCGCTATTTTTACTGTTCTGACGTCTGTATTCTCCCCAATGTGCGTAGGTCATCCCCGCGCCGGTATTGCCGTCATCAGGAGTTAGAAATCCATCATGGGTTGAAGAGGTTATACCTCCGGTCTTTTCAAAAGCTACAACCCAGTACATGGAAAAGAAGGTTATAACCAAAAGTGTGAGGTGTGAAGTTGGAGAAAATCTTTCACACCGAGTATATGCTGTGACTGAATATCCCACCTCTGCTGAGTACACAGCAATTTGTGTTGCTCTAATCACCAAATACCCTGTACTAGCAGACACCTATGGAAATGGATATGTAAGTTATTTTTGGTATTGGGAAGTGTTTAGATTTTGGATAACAATGTCGCTTGTGCATGCACAACCAATAGTCTCATTCCCAAACCTCACTCACATTATTCGTTAAGTGTCTGCATGTTTTATCTCTGTATAGGGGTCATGGAAACAAATACTGCGGCAGAGGATGAAGAATTTTCGAAGACCTGCTGAGCGACAGAATAAGGATCAGTGTGACAAGGAGAATAGCGAAAGAAATGACAAAGAAAATGATAAGGTATCCCATTTGATACATTATCTGCACACATTTACATATTGTTTTAATGTAAAGCCACCACCAGCAAAGAGAGTAGACAGAATGAAGTCCAGCATGGGTGAAAACGTTAATGGTGAAAAGTATTCTGAGGATCTCAGGACGCTCCAACAGGAAGAGATCAAGAATAAACCAACCAAAAAAACTGTCCGGCATCTAATGAAGGTTACTCATGAAGGTACATCTTTAAATAATTATGTTTGTACGTTTAGAATGCATGCATTGCATTGCAGGTCGTAGACAATGGATACTCTCCGAAGGCCCAGGCTTAGCTGACATCCTGGAACGATTTCCCTCTATGAAAAAGATTCGTTATGTAAGTTTGTAAGAAATGTATGTCATTATGTGCATATCCTTATCATGTGCACATCATGCAGTTGGAGCGTGAACTTAAACTGATTTGTGATATTGATGAATTGAGTCATGATGAGAATGTTGATAAATACAAACCTGCAATTCTAAAACTAGCAGAGGAAGAGGCAACACACAGTCCAAGGATGAAGAAACTCCTCGCTGGTCATGCTTCGGAATTGGAAGCACTTGATGATGGTAACAAACAAGTGTGATTAAATGACATTTTTAACTGCAAATGAATTTTACAGGCAACAAACCACTGTTGGAAATTGTACACCTATTGGAAACTATTGCTGTTATGCTGATTCCAAGATCTAAGCAAAGTATCACACATCGATTTTCAGTGAGTAAAAATATATAATATGTACATATAAGGACATAATATGTGTGTGGTAGTGCATTCCTTGTGGTTAGCACCTCTGTAACATGTATAATATTATGTCATTGATCTATAGATGGATGAAAATTTGGATGAAAGAGCTATGTCCCTGTCTGAAAACCATCCGTATTTGGGTATGGTTATAGGTGGCACCTCACTTCAAGTGTATGTCATTGTGGAACGCACAGTTCTGGAGACAGTGGAGGTATCATCAGCTTTGTCTGGGCTAATTGCTACCTATTTTAGCTTTAATATGAGTTATCCTAAGGGGTTATATCCTCTATTGATATTCATTCAACATTTTCTTCTTGGAATCAAAGATAAGCAAGTGACTCCAATCACTCTTACGAAATTTTTGTCCTCTGTTGACAAAATACAGGACTGATTTGTAGGTTTATATGATTTATAGGTTTAACACTGTTTTTAGAGACGTATACATTTCATTTTTGTAGACATATACACATTTCATATTTGTAATTGAATCATTGTTGTCAATGTACACATGTATCAGTTTTTGTAGTTGAATCATTACTGTCAACATCCCACGCTGTCAACAGAATGCGGATGCATGGCTTAGTACGGCATAGCACCCCTGGTGTTGCATGGCACCTGCATAGCACCCCTGGTGCTGCATGGCACCTGCATAGCACCCCTGGTGCTGCATGACACCCCTAACATAGCACCCTAGGGGTGTTCAATTTGAGCATGCAGACGAACACCCCAAAAGGTGCCAGTGAACACCCTTTATTTAACAGTGTAGCAAGCACTTCATATACTTTCACAGTGACTAAGCAAGTATAGGTTCTGCAACAGTGTCATTATTAAGTGCATTTCGGTTTAATTTGCATGTCCATTGTATAATTTTAGTGTATGTATTTATTAATGTATGTGTATGTGTTAGCATGGGACATAGATTTGTCTCACGATATTACATATCACCGAACTTGTATAGGCATAAACAGTCATGGGACAATTATGCTATTCCCACTGTTATCTGTGTGAAATCATATTATTATTTTGTGCTTATTTGCACCTAGTCAGACTTGTGTTTGGATACCAGAATAAGTCAGATTTAACACATTTAAAAGTTATGATGTCATATTGTAAACATCATCAAAATTCATGTAATTGATGCATAATAATGATACATAATGGAAAAGTGTTACAGGTTTTGATAGTTGAACAATTCAAGTATTTTCAATAAAAATGTCTTGATGAACCTTTCAGTATGATCAAAGATTGGAAATTCAACATACTTGCATTGCATGCATATAAAATGCATGATCTGAAATATCTTTTGTACAATTTGTGTCGTAATTGGCAATCCATGCAGAAATAGGTAAATAACTATACCCTTCAGGTTCTCTAATAGTGTAATCTTTTAAATTTGGAACTCACGAAGTCTTCTGTTACCCTGCCCCTTAATGGCTGTCTCTCTTGTTCTTCATAAGACCAACGCTTTCTTTTAGCAGACACTGGTGGCCTAACACCAAATTTATTTGAGCAGGATTTACACCTGCATGCACGGTTACACTTACTTTGCATTCTGTAACACTTATCACACAGTACGGTAGTACTGTGTATATAGGGATTGCTATGGTCTATCCCCATTGAAAACCATATATAAGGTTTTTCATCACTTTCACTTTCAATGTGCTACTTACTGGACTTCTGTTAACATGAATGTGTAACTATACCCAGAAACTAATTGTGATTATAAAATGGTATAATTTGATTGATGATAAAGGGGTTAAATTAGCAAAAGTCCATTTTGTGAATTCTTCATCTTCTTCTTCTTCTTCTTCCGCTTTAACAGGCGTAACTCACTAACGGTAACACATCTAAACATGACACTTGGTACAGTGATGTAGTTCCACTGGGGGTAGTGCATCGTCATGTTAAAAATTTTGTAAACAATGTACTTCTTGTAAAATAAACAAAAATAGCCTCAGGCCATGTATTATTAATGGGGGCCACACAATCCTATATCTAACTAATGAAAGGTCTGCTAAATGTGAAATTTTGTATTATAGTATAGTTTAATACCATAATGATCAACGTTGTGATAAAATCTTTGTAAACAATGTAAATCTTGTAATATAACAACAAATAGCCTCAGGCAAGGATTACTGTATCTCACTAACAAAAGCTCCATTGAATATGGAAATTGGTATAATGATAAAGTGTAATACACCAATGATCAACGTTGTGATAAGATCTCTGTAAACAATGTAAATCTTGTAATACAACAACAAATAGCCTCAGGCAAGCATTACTGTATCTCACTAACAAAGGCTCCAGTAAATGTGGAAATTGGTGTGGTGGTAAAGCTTAATACCCCAATGATCAACATTGTGATAAAATCTCTGTAAACCATGTAAATCTTGTAAAAAATAGCCTCAGGCAAGTATTACCGTATCTTACTAACAGAAGCTCTACTTAATGTGGAAATTGGTGTGATGGTAAAGCTTAATACCCCAATGATCAACATTGTGATAAAATCTCTGTAAACCATGTAAATCTTGTAAAAAATAGCCTCAGGCAAGTATTACCGTATCTTACTAACAGAAGCTCTATTAAATGTGGAAATTGGTGTGATGGTAAAGTGCAATACACTAATGATCAACATTGTGATAAGATCTCTGTAAACAATGTAAATCTTGTAATACAACAACAAATAGCCTCAGGCAAGCATTACTGTATCTCATCAACAAAAGCTCCAGTAAATGTGGAAATTGGTATGGTGGTAAAGCTTTATACCCCAAAGATCAACATTGTGATAAAATCTCTGTAAACCATGTAAAACTTGTAAAAAATAGCCTCAGGCTAGCATAACCGTATCTTACTAACATAAGCTCTACTAAATGTGAAAATTGGTGTAATGGTAAAGCGTATTACCCCAATGATCAATGTTGTGATAAAATCTCTGTAAACAATGTAAATCTTGTATTATAACAACAAAATAGCCTCAGGCAATAGTTAGCTATATCTCGCTAACAAAAGTAGTACTAAATGTGCTACAAGCTCTATTAGCTAATATGTTTGCTACCAAGTAAACTGCAAAATAGCAAAAATGCATGTACCTAGTTCCAGAAAAAAAGACGGGAGACAAGTAAATAAAAAATTTAGGAAATTTGAAAGGAAATATAGGGCTTGCATAAAAAGGAATGGAGACAAGATTGGGACACAGACATGTTATGATATATCGACGTACCCATAATGTTACGTTGATATAACATAACATGTCTGTGTCCCAATCTTGTCTCCATTCCTTTTTATGCAAGCCCTATATTTCCTTTCAAATTTCCTAAATTTTTTATTTACTTGTACCTTTTGGAAGAGCAAGCATTACCCTCAAAGTTAGGTTTCCGACCACAGTTACATTTTACAGTCTCTATTGTTGTTTCAGTCTCCAGAGTAGATATTACTGCATCATAATGGCCTGGTCCATCTTGTGTGAATGCAAGGAACAATGGCTATGTTGTGGTAATTGTTTGTGATGTAGGCATCACACATATGACAGGCATGTTCTGAATACAGGTGAATATAGTGATTGACATGCTTAAGACATTAGCTAATGTCAGCACCATCAAATCACCAGCATCACCTGCAAAATGACCATCTTGCAGATATTCTGACCAACAATACCAAGATCTTCACTGATATATCCTTGCTATTACTGCTACTATAGCTACCCTAGCTACTAGTGTTACCATAGCTACCTGAGCTACCAATGTTACCATAGCTACCTGAGCTACCAGTGCTACATATATACTACAGCTACTCTAGCTACTTGTGCTACTATAGCTACAGTGCTACTGCATTGTGCTACTATAGCTACCTGAGCTATACTGTATATACTGCTACTAGTGCTATTCCTGAGCTACCAGTGCTACTACTCCTACTATAGCTACCCTAGCTACTAGTGATACTATAGCTACCCTAGCTACTAGTGATACTATAGATACCCTAGCTACTAGTGATACTATAGCTACCTGAGCTACCGGTGCTACTGCTGCTACTATAGCTACCCTACAGCTACTAAAGCTACCAATGCTACTATAGCTACCAGTGCTACTATAGCTAGCTGAGCTACCAGTACTACTATAGCTACCCTAGCTACTAGTGCTTACTTGAGCTACCAGTGCTACTACAGCTATATACCCGAGCTACTATAGCTACCTGTGCTACCAATGCTACTGCTGCTACCCTAGCTACTAGTGCGAGTGAGCAAGACTACTAACATGAACAGAACGAAAAAGTCGGCAGTGCTACTGCTGCTACTATAGCTACCCTGCAGCTACTAAAGCTACCAATGCTACTATAGCTACCAGTGCTACTATAGCTAGCCGAGCTACCAGTACTACTATAGCTACCCTAGCTACTAGTGCTTACTTGAGCTACCAGTGCTACTACAGCTATATACCCGAGCTACTATAGCTACCTGTGCTACCAGTGCTACTGCTGCTACCCTAGCTACTAGTGCGAGTGAGCAAGACTACTAACATGAACAGAACGAAAAAGTCGGCTACTGCGCCTAAGAAGAAATCCTCTACTCCTGCAGGAGAAGCTGCTGGTGAATCTGTTACGTCAGTTAAATGTGCTGTTTGCGAGCAAACTATTGCTGAAGGAAAGGAGCAGGCTCTCTACTGTGAGGGCACGTGCAAGCAATGGTTCCATCGCTATTGTGCCGGTATTCCATCTTGCTGGTTCGCAACACTTAGTACCTCGTCGTCTCCCTTCAAGTGCTACGCGTGTTGCCAGTAGAACCATGCACAGGAGATAGCTTCTCTTAGAGATATTGTAGCCACATTAAGGAGGAGGTTTCAGTGCCTAAGAGTGATATAAAAGCAGTAAGTTTGGCGAATGTTTCAACCAGAGTCGAGAGCATCCCAGAGGATGTGAGCGCAAATTATGTGGGTGTTGTTGCGGGGGGTGTAGCTTGTGGTGCTGGACAGGAGGGTTGGTCGTGGTGGTATGTAGAGGGGGGCTAGGAGACAAGATGGAGTGGGGAAGAGAAGTTATGAAGGCTACAGTGGTGTGGGTAGGGGAGGTGGAGGGTTGAGAGGACAAGGTGGTGTAGGGAGAGGACGTGGTGGCCTTAGCGAGTCAGTGCAACAAAGTCCAAGTACCAAGACATCTGCAGTTCCCAGGAGAACATCTGGTGAGCCATTTCATAGAGAAAAGGTTGTTGGTGCATGCCATGTATGGGGTACCCTAAGTATGTGTACTACTGGAGCTGTGCATAGTGCTATCAAGAGATTTTGTGGTATTGAGTCAGTACGAGTGAAAAGGAAAAGTAGGATCATGCCAAATGGTAATCACCAGTGGTGGTTTGTAATTCACGATGATGAGTCTGTTCTTAGTGATCTTGACACTAAATGGAATTTGGTTCAGGTTCAAACATCTTGGAAGCTGGAACGTTGTTACAAGCCTTCTGTCGCACTGCAACAAGCTGATAACATAAATGTGTCTACTGTGAATAAGGATATGAGCCATTCCATTGTTGAGCCCAATTGTGCAACCACTGTCATTCAGGAACCCCCACAAGGTCTAGACAATGACAAGGTGTAATGTCCGAAGCGAACACGCACCAACTCACAACCGACAGAACCCAAAAATCAATGAATGAATGCAGCAACGCAATACGTACAGCTATATAGTACAATTAAGGAAATTAATTACAGGAAATGAAGTCCAATACACTACACTCCTTCCCCCTATTGGAAACTGGGATCCCAGTGTCCAGGGGCACTCCTTATTCGAGAAGGATAACGAGAATTTGTGGTGAGTTCACAAGGTTCGGCCTCTTGTGGATCCTGGCCCACTGAGGTCTCTGAATCCTGGCTCTCCAGATTAGGGTTAGGGGCATCTGCAGGCACTGTAGGAATTACAGGTAAGTCTGGTAAGGCAATCATTTCAGTCTCCACTTCAGTCTCCACTTCAGTAGAACTCCCCAGAGTGTCATTTGCTTGGACGGGGCTTTTGAGGTTGTCTGGATTTCCTCGGCAATTTAGTAATGGATTAGCACGTCGACACCAGACCTGGTTACCAACTTTTATACATCACAGCTCCTCGTCTCTTTAACACTGTCCTCAACACCCATTTAGGTCCACTACGATAATTCCGAGCCATTACAGCTTGTCCCACTTCAAAACATCGCTCCTGAGCACATCTATCATGGGATGACTTCTGTTCTTTTTGCTTTACAATCACCTTGTCTTCCACCAATGGTCTCATCACATCTAGACGTGTAGGTAACGGACGTTTTAGAAATAGTTCAGCTGGTGAAATTCCTGTGGTTGAATGTGGGGTAATTCTGTAAGTCATCAGGAATTGAGCCAATTTTTGAGATATTGATCCAGGATCTCTCTCCCCTGTCTTCAAGGCATTTTTAAATGTCTGTACACACCTTTCCGCTGCCCCATTTGAAGCAGGATGGTAGGGAGCACTCTTGTGTTGATGAATTCCGTGATTTCGCATGTATTCGGAGAATTTTGTGGCCGTAAATTGAGGGCCGTTGTCTGAGACAAGTTCTTTAGGAAACCCATATCTGGCAAAAAGCGATCGAAGAACATCCAATGTCTTCTCTGTAGAGATGCTTTTCATTGGTACTACTTCTAACCACTTGGAGTGACTGTCCACGACAACTAAGTATGTCACTCCATTGATCGGTCCTGCAAAGTCCACGTTTATCGGGTCTTGGCCCATGGCCACTGCTGCAGGGGAACTGGTGCTGGTTGATTTCACTGCTCCTGACAGGCTATGCAGTTTCTCACCTTGTCTTCAATTTTTTTGTCTAGTCCAGGCCACCAAACCCGAGACCTTGCCAATCCTTTCATTTTCACGATTCCTAGGTGGTTGGTGTGTAACTCTGCCAAAACTAGTGTGGCTGGAGGCTTGCAGGAATCACTACTCGAGCACCTCTGAACAGACAATTTGACTCGATACTAAGTTCACATGCCTGTACCCAGGGGGGGTTCGGAGGGTTCGGACGAACCCCCCCGCAACAGGTAAAGGTCCGCTTTTACATTCGCTCGTCGTAGTATATCAGTCGCACACTCCATGGGATCCACGCATGACCACACCTTCTCTAATCGCGCAATTGTGTAAAACGCGACCACGTGAGCGTAGCATATTATTATAAATCGTGGGTCATACATCTCATCAATGGCGTGTCTAGTCGGGTTTCTAAGGTTTCCAGAAACTAGTTAGAATCGGGCTGGGGCTAGGGCTAGGGCTTCTAGCTAGGTGTCTCAAGCGTTCCTGAAACTCCCGTAGTAGATAAATCTATAGACTTCACCAACGGTTGCCTTCCTTGAGTCGCATCACTAGCACTACACGATCGATCACAAAACTAAGTGGGCGGAGCATACATGCAACGTGGACACGTGTATTAGTCTACGTAGCTATTATTATAGCAGATCTGATGGAGATGAGCTACGTCGTATGAAGTTATGTAACATTTTGGATTCATAATGCCTTTACAAGTCATATATTGTTCTGTGAATATGCATAATATATTTTTTCCCGTATGCTGTTCATCATGCCTGAAAATGCACTAGAAGTGGTCTCAGAGCATCTAAAAATCAAAATTTTCACATGCATATATAGCTAGCACATGCATAACTAGAAACTACTTAAAAATATCTCTAGAATCGCCCATGATTATAGTTCATGCACATCTACAATCATACATGTACTGGTGCTAATGCTAAAGGCATTCACTTAAAATCACCCGTAGGAGTCCATATTTTTGCAAAAAGAACCCCCCCATAAAAATCCTGGGAACGGCCCTGGTTCATCCTGCTTCTGGAAATAGGGTTGTAGCTCTGCGGAAACCTCCACAGGCCAGCCATCTCGACAGTAGCGTATTACTCTGCTTAGACATGGGTCGGCTAGTGTAGCCTTGGTCAGCTGCTTGGTATTCAGTGGGACCTTCTTTATCACAGCTTCCTGGTCTGATTCAGCACCACTTATAGGAACCCCCCTGGGCAAACGAGATAGACAATCAGCATTACTATGTTTAGAAGTGCTTCTGTACTCCAGTGTATATTGGTACCCTAACAAAAATATAGCCCACCTTTGAAGACGAGCAGCAGCTAATGTAGGGAGGCTTTTGTTGGCCCAAAAATGGTTACCAGTGGCTTGTGGTCTGTGACTAAGGTAAATTCCCGACCATACAAGTACTTATGGAAGCGCTTCACGCCAAAAGTTAAGGCCAGCCCTTAATTTGGGCATAGTTTTTCTCGGCACTCGATAAGGTCCGGGAAGCATACGCTATGGGTCTTTCTGTTCCATTGGGGTATTGGTGCGACAACACTGCACCCACTCCATACGCAGAGGCATCACAGTCCAATTTAACAGGTAAATCAGGGTTGTAATGGGCCAATATCTCACAGGAAACCAACTTCTGTTTTAACTGTTTAAAAGCCTGCTCACATGATCTGTTCCAACCCCATTGAATGCCCTTGCATAGGAGTCGGTTCAAGGGATAAGTTACAGTAGACAAATCACGGATAAAACGTCCATAATAATTTACTAACCCCAGGAAAGACCTCAATTTTTTCACACTCTTGGGTCTTGGAGCATCCTGTATAGCACTGATCTTTTCCAGCAGTGTGTGTAGGCCATTCTTATCTATACAATACCCTAGATAATCAACACTAGGTTTCATGATGCGGCACTTGGCTTGCTTTAGCCTAATGCCATACTGTTTAAACCTCTCGAGCACCTGCTGCAAGTTAGCCAAATGCTCCCCTTCATTCTTGCCTGTGATCAGTATATCATCTAGATACACGACCACCCCAGGGACGGCTTGCAAAATTTTTTCCATCAACTGCTGGAATACAGCAGGGGCTGAGGCTACCCCAAAGGGCAACCTGGTATACTGATATAACCCTTTATGCGTATTTATAGTCACATGCTTGCAGGATTCCGGTTCCAGACAGACTTGTTGGTAAGCTTGTGACAGGTCCAGCTTGGTAAATGTTTGCCCTCCTGCTAGTGTCGCAAACAAGTCCTCCGGGGTGGGAACAGGATACTGGTCAACCTTCAACACTGGATTCACAGTCACTTTATAGTCTCCACATAGCCGTATGCCTCCGTCACCTTTTGGCACTGGAACCACTGGAGCCACCCAGTCACTGTATTGGACCTTCTCAATGATTCCCGAGCTCTCCAATCTCTCGAGATCCTGCTCTATAGCACTTCTTATAGCATAGGGCACTGACCTAGGCTTATGGAACCGGTTACAGGCGGAGCTAGGAGGGGCGCTAGATCCCTTGGATAAATACTTGCGGGGCTTCCGTCCCACGTACTGGGCGGTGTTTGTGGCGCCATCAGGAACAGTGGTCACCCTTGTGGAACCGCGGAGCACGTTGGCTCTTCTTGACGCTGCTTCCATGCTAATAGCCGTTTCGTAGGCCTTCTTCAAGGTAAGATCTTCTTCAGCAAGGAGTCTCTTTTGTACCGTCTCACTTCTAAGTCCGCACACTAATCGATCTCTCAAGGCCTCCGTCAGGTGCTCTCCGAATTCACATTTGTCGGCTAGTTTGCGTAGCTCAGCCATGTAGTCCGCTACGCTCTCAGAGTCAGCCTGGTTCCTTTGGTGGAATCTGAATCGCTCTGCGATAACCAATGGTTTGGGCTTCAGATGATCTCTCATGACAGTCACCAGCTCAGCGTACATCTTGGTCGCCGGCTTCTCCGGAGCTAGTAGGTTGCTCAGCAGGGCGTAGGCTGTAGGTCCCATAACAGTCAGGAACGTGGCTAACTTCTTGTCGTCAGCCTCTATGCTATTTGCTTTGAAATACTGCTCCAATCTCTCGGTGTACTGTTCCCAGTCGTCTGTACCAGTTTGAACTGCTCCACGTGGCCGATGAGAGCTGCTTGATTCATCGTGATCCCGTCCTCGTCGCCAGTTGTAATGTCCGAAGCAAACACGCACCAACTCACAACCGACAGAACACAAAAATCAACGAATGAATGCAGCAACACAATACGTACAGCTATATAGTACAATTAAGGAAATTAATTACAGGAAATGAAGTCCAATACACTACACAAGGACAATGGTGAAATGTTATCTTCCACTGTTCAACAAATTACACCACATGATGTGCCTGATTGTGTTTCTCCTATTACACCCGACACTTGTCCAATTGTCTCAGATTCTCCTAATTGACTAGGTGGATATGGTAGTATTTGTTCAATTCAAGAAGTCTAGTAAATAAACTTGCAAATTTTCAATCCCTTGTTTATTCATCTGCATATAGTATATTTTGTGTTACTGAAACATGGCTTTCAGATTCAATATTTGACTATGAAATTCTACCAGAAAATTATACATTGTACCGTAATGACCGAAATTCCCGTGGTGGTGGTGTTCTAGTCGCTGTTAATGATTCAATTCCAAGTTCATTGGTCTACTCTTCATCTAATCTTGAAATTGTCTGTGTCCAGATTAAGTTAACTTCTCCTTTTCACCTGTGTACTGTTTACGTTCCTCCTAACTCTGATCTCTCTTACCTTGAATCTGTGATAGATTTTTTCACTATTAATATTCTCTCCTCATGTATTCCTTGCGTTATTGTTGGTGACTTCAATCTTCCCAATATTTGTTGGTCCTCTCTCACTGGTAGCTCTGCAATGGATGCCTCCTTTTGTGAATTTGTATTCAATTGGAACCTGACTCAACATGTATCGGTCCCAACACATATTAAGGGAAACATACTGGATCTTGTTCTAACAAGTGACAACATCCAAATATCTGACTTGTCCTTCAATCACCCTGGTTCTATTATTAATTCAGATCATTTCCTCATCTCTTTTAATCTCAATTGTGAGGGGCCTCAATCTGTAGTAAACAAAACCAGATATGTTCTGGATTATACAAAGGCGGATTGGGATGGTCTCTGTTCTCACCTTCATGATACTGATTTTAGCATGTGCTTTCAGTCCAATGACATTGAATTTGTTTGGAGTACAGTCAAATCAATCATCCACGAAGCTATGTCTAGATACATTCCGAAAGTCAAGCTCAATACTTATCATAATCCCCAATGGTTTAATTCTAGTATTCGACATCACTTAAATTGTCTTCGAACATTGAGCAAAAAATATAAACGCAATCCATCTGAGAATAAATTGAAGAAAATTATCTGTTGTGATGTAGCACTACAAAAGGAAATGTCGTCTGCTAAAGCTCTGTACAAAACCGTTTTAATCAAGTCATTTGGCCCAAATAATCCTTCAAAGATATACAGATATATTGATAAAGTTACTGGTCATAACTCTATTCCAATATCTGTTTCTTACAAATCTACCTCTGCATCACCGGACTTGGAGAAGGCTTCATTATTTAATAAATATTTCAATTCCATATTCACACGAAGTACTTATACTCTCCCTGCATTAACGTCTCCTAAGTGTACTTGCAAGGACATTGCAATTACTGAAGAGGAGGTATTTCGAGTGCTTAGTACCTTAGATCCGACTAAGGCAGCAGGCTGTGACAACATCGGTCCTAGATTATTGAGGCATTGTGCCCTAGCACTGCATGTATCGTATTTTTCATCACCTCTTCTGTCTCAGTTTACAACAGAGTTACATTCCTGCTGAGTGGCGTATTCACCTCTTTATTTCTATTCTCAAGTCAGGTGATAAATCCCTAGTGGCCAATTATAGACCAATTTCTCTGTTATGTGTTGTTTCTAAAGTTCTAGAGCGCCTTGTATACAACCACTTGTTGGACTTTGTCTCAACATCTCTTTCTCCTCATCAGTTTGGATTTCGACAGAAACATTCAACACTGCAGCAAATGCTCACATTCCTTCAGAAAACTTACACTTCCGTTGACCTTAATACTCAAACAGATGTAGTATATCTTGATTTCAAAAAGGCTTTTGATAGTTGCTCACAATGAACTGTTGTTCAAATTACATTCCACAGGTATTGGTGGTAATGTTTGGAGTTGGCTAAAGTCCTATCTTACTCAAAGACATCAGTGTGTCTCAATAAACAGCAGTGTGTCTACTGCATTACCTGTTGTGTCAGGTGTATCACTAGGGAGTATTTTTGGTCCTCTACTCTTTTTGATCTTCATTAATGATCTCCCTACATCTGTGTCCACATCAACTTTACTGCTGTTTGCTGACGATACCAAGTGTGTACATCCAGTTTGTGTTCCTTCTGACTGTTTGTCTCTTCAGTATGATATAAATCAATTGTCCTCATGGTGTGACAAATGGAACCTTCATTTTAATGAGGATAAATGTGTAGTCATGCATCTCACTACCTCCAGACATGTTCCTATTATCTCAGACTACCATCTGAACAATACTACACTGGGTACTAAAGTATTTCATCGTGATCTCGGCATTATTATATCTGAAGATCTCACTTGGAAAGAACACCACAATCATATCATAATGAAGGCCTACAGCCTACAAGATCCTAGGATTACTGCGTAGAACATTTTGCAATGTTTATTGTGTCCAGGCAAAAAAGCTCCTGTACTTGTCTCTAGTGCGATCACAATTCATGTATTGCTCACCAGTTTGGCGTCCACACTTCATTAAAGACATACTATCTATTGAGACTGTCCAGCGTAGAGCAACAAAATATATTCTGAATGACTTCAGCTCTGTCTCGTCTCACCAAGTTAAATCTTCTACCATTAATGATGCAGCTTGAAATTAATGATATATTTTTTAATCAAGAATCTTAAAGAACCATCTAGTTCATTTGATATTAGTACATTTTTGTTCAAACACTACACTAGATCATCTACATATCTTAAACTTAAGCATGCATCTGCAAAACTAAATTGTGTGAGACACTTCTACTTCAACAGATTACCTAGACTGTGGAACTCTCTTCCATGTATTGACATTGATAAGTCTGCCAGTTATCAAAAAAGACCTCCATTCTCTATTTTGGGAAAACTTCATTCATACCATGTACATTTCACTATGTATGCCCATGTGCTAAATGCGTGCTCTTACCTGTAACACTTAATTTTTCTCACTCATATTCTTAGTCTATATTCAGTTTTTTGGTATTCATTTCGGTTGTTAGTCTACTAACAAACCATCAGTACAGGCCTTTCCTCCATATTTTAGTCATTCCTTATTGTTTGTACTGTGAAGCTCAATAATAACAATAATACTATAGCTACAAGTGCTATATACTATTGCTACCCTGGCTACTAGTGCTACTATAGCTACTAGTGCTACTATAGCTACATGAGCTACCAGTGCTACTCCTGCTACGCTAGCTACTAGTGCTACTATAGCTACAGTGCTACTACTGCTACCTTAGGTAGTAGTGCTACTATAGCTACCTGAGCCTCAAGTGCTACTAGTGCTACTACAGCTACCTGAGCTACCAGTACTACTACTGCTTCCCTAGCTACTAGTGCTACTATAGCTACCTGATCTACCAGTACTACTGCTTCCCTAGCTACTAGTGCTACTACTGCTACCCTAGCTACTAGCGCCACTATAACTACAGTGCTACTGCTGCTACCTTAGGTAGTAGTGCTACTATAGCTACCTGAGCTACAAGTGCTACTACTGCTACTAGTGCTATTATAGCTACCTGAGCTACCAGTACTACTACTGCTTCCCTAGCTACTAGTCCTACTGTAGCTACCAGTGCTACTATAGCTACCTGAGCTACCAGTACTACTGCTTCCCTAGCTACCAGTGCTACTGCAGCTATATACCCAAGCTACTATAGCTACCTGTGCCACCAGTGCTACTGCTGCTACCCTAGCTACTAGTGCTAGTACTATAGCTACAAGTGCTACCTGAGCTACCAGTGCTATACTACTGCTACCCTGGCTACTAGTGCTACTATAGCTACCAGTGCTACTATAGCTACTACTGCTACCATAGCTACTAGTGCTACTATAGCTACTAGTGCTACTACAGCTACCTGAGCTACCAGTGCTACTACTGCTACTTTAGGTAGTAGTGCTACTATAGCTACCTGAGCTACCAATACTACTACTGCTTCCCTAGCTATTAGTGCTATTGTAGCTACCAGTGCTACTAATCTAGCTACCTGTGGTACTCATTACCAGCAATCCCCGGACGTATACAAGGAAACATGATTATGTAATCTGATAATACGATCAAGCAGAAATACACGCACTTCAATTCACTTTTTCACTTTTTTGTAGGTTTTCATGAAGACGGAGGGCGTAAGAAAAGGTGCCAACGTCTAAAAGGAAACTACAACGACCACTACATCCTACAGACGCGAGTTCCGCACATTTCCGACTTTGTTAAAGGGGAACTTCAAATTTTCCTAGAGCTTATGCACTACCTATTTACCCGTGTACATTTGGAATGAAATTTTGGAAACTATTGTTCATAAAATATTCCGTAGTAAAAAAAACCCCGCATATTTTTGTGGTGCCAACATCTACAAATGGAGACCACGACCCACTCTTTTGTATATGCACTAAAAAATACACACGTTATATACAAAGTTAAGCAGCAAAAGCTGCCTGAAAACTCGTTAAATTTGTATGTACGCAACTTAGACTGGCACTGGCCCCAGTACCATTGACTTACTGGTTGTGCTAGCTCGTTAGTTTGACGTTCTTTTTCATAGTTCCTGCTGTTTTCATGCGTTGCTAGTCGCCAAAACACTTTCGGAATCCTGAGGGCCTGGCCTAAGCGGGGTGTGTGTGACTGATGATAGATGGTTGCGGACCAGTACTGTAACTGATTATAAACTTAGGTCATTACTGCTACTTTTATTTTAGCTTGATGCTCCAGTCATCTACCATCTGCCTAGCCTGAACTACAAGCATTTCAGGCTGACTAGATGGCTACGTTATGTACAACTGGATTGACCAAATAGAACTGCGAAACCTCCGCATACATACACCTGTGTAGATACGAACCATATACACAATTTATGGATACCATCATACGGAGAAGAGTGGTATATAATAGAGTACTTTTATGCAACAAAAATTCAACCGGAAGTTAATTACAATCCAATTAAAACTTGGCGGGAGGCTGCCACTGCTATTTGGAAACAATGGAGCATACAGTTAAAGTAGCAAGTGCAGAGCTAGGATTATCCAGCACTGGAAAGGGAGTGTTTTCACGGGATCCAGTGTGCACACTGATAATCCCAAACTCCCTTTTGCTTCATCTTCACAAAGACAGACCTGCTGGCTATACTGCTGGAGTCAATAAATGCATCAAAGAGGGTATAGTCACTCTTGACACGTCTTGTGACAGACTAGAGTCTTCACTATGAAGATTGGCTGGAAAGGTTGTTAGCAAGCATGCAAATTGCAAAGGCTCATCACATAGGAAGAAGGTCAGGGAGGGTCAAACTCTTCTTTTGGTCGGAGAGGGAGAAACTGTCTCTGTAACAAGGGTTGCAGAGGATCTACAAGTAATCAGTAATGTGTGTGTGTGTGTGTGTGTGTGTGTGTGTGTGTATGTGATGGTGGGAACATGTAACAAACATGTCATATGCATGACATTAGGAAAGGGTCCAAACAGTTACATTGGAGAGAGACGAAATGAGGGTTCACTTTGAGCAGAAGGCAGCAAAGGAGGAGAAAAGGCAAAACACAGCTCTCAGGGGTGCCCTCAAAGCCTCTGAATACAAGGGCAAAAACTTGAGGAGGTACATAAAATATACATGCATGTACACTACTGTAGATACTTACATACCTCAAAGGTGGGTGAACGACAAAAGCGCAGGAAGATAGCACAACTACAGAGGTTTACAGACAGCACTTTGCAGCCATGTATGGCATCCTATGGCCTTAAACCAACTTCAGTGATGGCAGTGACAGACACAGGAACCCCTGTTACTCTTCCTCTTGCCACTGGCCCAAGTTCATCCCCTCAGCCTGCTGTAGTTCCAGTTGATCACAGTGAACGTGTTCTCTACCTACTGGATAGATATGGAGTGTCAGACGAGTTCTATCATGAGCTGGCTCAAGTGAGACACATTGTGCATGTATATACTATATACACATACATGTACATAATAGTTAGATGACGACCCTACGAAACTATGGGATTAGAAAGCCGAAGGACCTGGGCTGTAGCGTTTCTTGCTATGCTCGGAACGCTACTACAGGGCCTGAGGCTCGCGTGGTTCCTGGGCGATGTGTCCAACTACTTTAGAGTACGGCGGCCCGCATGTAGCAATCTACTAGATGCAACGCTACTTTGAATATGAATTTTAACATGAACACACATGAAGGGGAGAAACTAATATGATGAACACTATCCTAAGTAAAATATTGTTCACCACATCAACCAATCAGATAAATGGACTACTGTACTCTAAATGTACATGGCACATAACACAGGGAAAAATGACCACGAATAAAGACTTCACGGGGTCAAAAGAGTCCGTATTTACACTGTGTGCACACCATACACACATTGCACAAAGTCTACGTAAGTCCGTAGTGGTACCATGGTATCACTGTGGACTTACACAGACTTGCATGGTACTTAAACAGACTAGCACAGTGTGTGCATGGTGTCTGCACGGTATGAATATGGACTCTCTTGACCGAATTCCGTATTCGTGGATGTTTTTTCCAGTGCAATTTACATGTATATCATATTACAATGTACCTAGACCGTACTAGAACTCCCTCGACTCCATCATGTTAAGAAAGTGCGGTCACAGCTGACAGTGGAATTGACCATCATCATCTTCCAGCACCACATAAGGGGACCTATCTTCCATTTCGAGAGATGGTTACAAAGACTTTAGCCAAAATTAATTGCAAAAATATTTCTTTTTTTTACATTTTGTTCTGGTATTGACAGTTAGAGCAGGCACCTAGGCCTCACAACAACAAGGTGACAGTGAAGTTATCTGGTGATGGAGCGAGGCAGTGAAGTTATCTGGTGATGGAGCGAGGTTTTCTTCTCAGGCCTCATATGTATTTTTAACATTCTCTTTTCCTGGCCTTGCAACTGACGTGCTCTCTGCACAAGTGTAATGCGAAATGTCCATATACTTATCACACAGTACGGTAGTACTGTGTATATAGGGATTGCTATGGTCTATTCCCATTGAAAACCATATATAAGGTTTTTCATAACTTTCACTTTCAGTTTGCTACCTACTGGACTTCTGTTAACATGAATGTGTAACTATACCCAGAAACTAACTGTGATTATAAAATGGTATATTTTGATGCACGAGAAAGGTGTTAAATTAACAAAAGTCCGTTTTGTAAATTCTCCATCTTCTTCTTCTTCTTCTTCTTCTTCTTCTTCCGCTTGAACAAGCGTAACTCACTAACGGTAACACATCTAAACATCAAACTTGGTACAGTGATGTAGTTCCACTGTGGGTAGTGCATCGTCATGTTAAAAAGTTTGTAAACAATGTATTTCTTGTAAAATAAACAAAAATAGCCTCAGGCCATGTATTATTAATGGGGGCCACACAATCCTATATCTAACTAATGAAAGGTCCGCTAAATGTGAAATTTTGTATGATAGTATAGTTTAATACCACAATGATCAACGTTGTGATAAAATCTTTATAAACAATGTAAATCTTGTAATATAACAACAAATAGCCTCAGGCAAGGATTACTGTATCTCACTAACAAAAGCTCCATTGAATGTGGAAATTGGTATAATGATAGTGTAATACACCAATGATCAACGTTGTGATAAGATCTCTGTAAACAATGTAAATCTTGTAATACAACAATAAATAGCCTCAGGCAAGCATTACTGTATCTCACTAACAAAAGCTCCAGTAAATGTGGAAATTGGTGTGGTGGTAAAGCTTAATACCCCAATGATCAACATTGTGATAAAATCTCTGTAAACCATGTAAATCTTGTAAAAAATAGCCTCAGGCAAGTATTGCCATATCTTACTAACAGAAGCTCTACTAAACGTGGAAATTGGTGTGATGGTAAAGTGCAATACACCAATCATCAACATTGTGATAAGATCTCTGTAAACAATGTAAATCTTGTAATACAACAACAAATAGCCTCAGGCAAGCATTTCTGTATCTCACTAACAAACGTTCCACTAAATGTAAAAATTGGTATAATGATATAGTCTAATACACCAATGATCAACATTGTGATAAGATCTCTGTAAACAATGTAAATCTTGTAATACAACAACAAATAGCCTCAGGCAAGCATTACTGTATCTCATCAACAAAAGCTCCAGTAAATGTGGAAATTGGTATGGTGGTAAAGCTTTATACCCCAAAGATCAACATTGTGATAAAATCTCTGTAAACCATGTAGAACTTGTAAAAAATAGCCTCAGGCAAGTATTACCGTATCTTACTAACAGAAGCTCTACTAAATGTGAAAATTGGTGTAATGGTAAAGCGTATTACCCCAATGATCAATGTTGTGATAAAATCTCTGTAAACAATGTAAATCTTGTATTATAACAACAAAATAGCCTCAGGCAATGGTTAGCTATATCTCGCTAACAAAAGTAGTACTAAATGTGCTACAAGCTCTATTAGCTAATATGTTTGCTACCAAGTAAACTGCAAAATAGCAAAAATGCATGTACCTAGTTCCAGAAAAAAGACGGGAGACAAGTAAATAAAAAATTTAGGAAATTTGAAAGGAAATATAGGGCTTGCATAAAAAGGAATGGAGACAAGATTGGGACACAGACATGTTATGATATATCGATGTACCCATAATGTTACGTTGATATAACATAACATGTCTGTGTCCCAATCTTGTCTCCATTCCTTTTTATGCAAGCCCTATATTTCCTTTCAAATTTCCTAAATTTTTTATTTACTTGTATACATGTACTATTCTTGTAGGAAATCACACATATGCTGCAAAAGGTGTTGAGAGCTACAATTTCTTGCAGCAGTTCTTTCAGCCAGTGTGGGATGAGGTCAGAGAGGTAATGAGCAATCCAACTGTCACCATAGATAGCCATCTCTACTACATCAAGTTTGTGTTTGCAGCTGACTATAAGGTACATGTACATAAATCGTGGTCTAAGCCCGTAACACTTGCATTCTAGGCGACACTAAGTAATAATCTGCACTTACAGTTTCTCTTGTTGCTGATGGAAATGAACAAGGCATCATCCACTTATGCCTGCCTGTGGTGTACAACATCATCAGATGAGAGGTTAACCACAGTCCATCGTATATTCTTCCTATCATGTATACTAACATACATACTATAACAACTTCAAACCCATGTACATGTAGGTGGGGATATGGCATGAAGGAAGGTGTACTTCTCTTCCCCCACATGGAAAGGCACGGACCTTACAAGCACTACAGGACAACTGCATGCATGCCAAGAAAGGCTGCAAACACCACTTTGGCAGCATTAACCCACCCAATTCTTCCCATCAGACCAACTGACCTGGTGCTAGATGAACTGCATGCCCTGCTCCGGATCAGTGATGTACTGCTAAGAAACCTCATTTTTCTGGTCGATACCATGGAGCACCGTGCACGGCTAAGGACCGGCACAGCAGACATCACAATGCAACACCTGGAGGACAGGATCAAATCATGTGGAGTGTCTTTCACAATACGACAGGTAAAATCCCACCTATCAATTATACAATTTTAAAATTCTCTTCTTTTAAAGGCACAAGATGAAAACGGGAGGTCAGTGCCTGGAAAGTTTGAATAGTCCGTTCAAACTTTCCAGGCACTGACCTCCCGTTTTCATCTTGGATCGCCAACAGAGACTGAAGGTGCTCCGTCAACTTCCTCCCAGGCTCCAAGACCTACTTTGCCCAGAAGATACAAGGCAGATCAGTAAACTGTGGATGGTATGTGTTATTAAATACACATGTACATGAATAATGGAAAACATATAATCAGTTACCAGGTCAACTTAAAATATTTATGTACATTGTACATGTAACAGAGATGTGCAATTTTATACCTCAGGATTTCATCTATCTCTACAAGATCCTGTCTTCAGACTCACCTAATCCAGATCAGCTGCATGAAAAAGTAATTGAAGAAATGCCAACCTATACACATGTTGCTAAATTTACATGTACACTTACAATTTACACAAGCTAAAACATGGGTCAGAGACTTCTTGTCACTTGGGAGGCATGAAGGCTACCAGAAGAGGCATGTCACACCCTACATGCATGCTGTTGTCTATCATGTACCTTCCATGATAAGACAGCATGGCAATTTGCTGATGTTCAGTGGACAAGGTACATGTACTTGCACACAATGTTCTCTTAGTGAAGGCATATGCTCATTTTTGCAGGAGTAGAGAAAAACAATGACGTGGCCAAGAAGAACTTTTACTCCTCCAACTGCCATGACGCATGTGCTGAAGTCATCATGTGTGAGCAGAGGCTTGAGGCTCTACAGGAGTGTAGAAGACAGAAGAGAGCCTACAACAAGAGAGATGAAACATACTGGAGCACAGGCATCTTCAGCAAGTGTGCTCGAGCTGAATGAACTCTTCCAACCATATCTTTTTAAACGGTTTTTTCAAAACCACCCCAAGTACAGAGGATGCACCTTCACTAAACTACTGAATCTCCAAATATATTGGGGGATCTATACGCTGATTTGTGTACAATTACATGATTTACTCTCCCTTTCCTTGCAGGTCAAGTTGCAATCATTGTACACACACCTGGTTGCCACACAGGCGAAGTGGACAAAAGCACCGTACTCACCCGGACCCCTCTAGCTCTTTCTTAATTTTCCCCGCAACACACACACACACACGCACACACGTCAAGAACCGTTGGTAATTTGTCTTCAGTGACCACCAGCTTCGTACAGTCCATTTATAGCGGGTATACACAGCTACACTCGCTGAAAAGACTCGACGCGTCCTCATAGCATTTCGGCACGTGTACACGGGGGTCTTTATTTAGAATTCAAACGTGCAATAAACTATGGCCCTAAAGGACGCAAGTAGCATTCGTCATGGCATCTTCTATGTCTGTAAGGTTTACGTACAAATATGTACTACTTTCTCTCTTTCTGCGTAGTGCGTGTAGTTCATGTCACCATAAATCTTTGCACCTCTTTACATTCCTGCAGGTAACATTTGGATTGCTGTCATTATCATTATACTGCAAGGTGTGGTATATGACAACAAGAAGAGTACAGTCTAACAGCGCTTTTGAGAATCCACAATGTACATACTTCTGTATAGTGTTTAGGCTTTGGACAAACTCCAATATCACTGCAGGTGTATATTGTCCGTGACCATTTCACATCACTACACATACGAACAGGAAACTCTATCATACATCCATCACCCAGTCTGTCGTATAATTGGTGCCAATCTTGTGGAAAGTACATGGGGTCGAAGTCGTGAACTGTGTAAAGGCGTCCTCTCCCGTGATCATAGGCACTACCCTTATTCTGAAATAAATAAGTGAACACATCTGTGTGGAAATTGACTGTAATCTTGCAGCTCTGGTTAACACCCTTCTTCAATGATTTGTGAACAGCGTCAGTAAATGAACTAATGCAGTCCAAAATATCCCTCTCCAAAGGATGGGGATCAGTGAAGTATCTGTGTATGTAGATATTAATTTTATATACATGTAGCTGCAATCAAGTAGTGCATGCTACACCTACTGAAGTGCGGGCTGTGTTATGTCGTCTTCTTTTACCCATGTAGCCTCTTCCTTCCGGACCCCGCCCATAGTACTAGGTATTCGACTCCGCCCTAGGAGTAGATAATTTCTGACGTGTGTGTGTGCGCGCTATAAACATAAAGAGGTGACAAACCTTCCTCCTGCAAGACACGAGACGCTCGACCTCGTAAATGTCAGAAACATCGTTGCACAGTACAGACTGACTCGACATGGGGTTGTCTGCAGCACGATCGTACATATCGGCCGTACTTCGCAGATTTAAAGAGCGGTAGAAACCGACTGGCCTTTGAAGAGCGCGAGTGCAGTAAGCCATACTTTTCGAAACAATGCGTAACTAAGGATACTCAGCTATGAGCAAGTGAGATTTACAAATGCACAAGCAAATTTACAACATTACAAATTGTTCACATCATTACAAATCGATGTAACATATTTAACACGATGACCGCAAAACTAGGCAAATTGCTGGTAACGACTGCTACCCGGCTAGCTACCAGTGATACACTAGCTACTACAGCTACTTTAATTAGTATGCTGTATAAATAGTACTAGTGGGCGCTTATTGTTCTAGATACACCTTACTTGTGCCATCTACCATGTTACAAGCCAGACGCATGCGGAACAGCTGCGCTAAACGGAGGGCGTTTCCCGCCTTGCGTAAACAATCGTCGCTGACCTCTGCATGAACTAACGCTTAGCTTCAGTGCGAGCCTATGGAGGGTCAAGCATTAGTAACATCCACGGCATACTGAGAGAGCAGGCACCTAAACGCTGGAGGCCCATTATTGTGCCATTGGCGCTGCGCGGAGCAACGGCGCTGGAACATATATGCGCCATTGGCGTTGTGAGTGTTAAGGTATGCTTCTTCAAAAGAAGAAGAATATGAAGAACATCGACAAAATGTGGAAATCATATTTCAGGGCCGTAGCAAGCACTTTTGAAGTGGTCCGGTCAATGGGCGTGGTTTACGCAAAATGTGGAAATCATATTTCAGGGCTGTAGCAAGCACTTTTGAAGTGGTCCGGTCAATGGGCGTGGTTTACGCCCCCCCCCGCCTCTAAGCCACACCTCCTGTGACGTTGTGGCGTCGTAAGTAGCGCGTGAGCAGTTGCAGCTCACTTGTTAATTGCTAGGCATACACTGGTGTTATAGTAATAATAATATTCATAGCAGTGACCCAGAGGGCATATGCAGTGTATTACAGAAAAAATATGATATAGTCTACTATGAACATATCTGGAGGATATTGTAGGAGAGATGAGGATTCCAGTTAAGGAAAATATGGAACAGTTACCATCTTTTTATTGGTTACCGAAATTACATAAAACTCCCTATGGTAGTAGGTTCATTGCTGCGTCCAACAATGCACTACAAAATCATTATCTAGCACTTTAACATCGTGTCTAACTACAGTTACTGTTCACTTTCAGGAATACTGTGAAGGCATTTTAGAATACGGGAGTGAACTGTTTCTGGATCATTAAAAACTTGCAGCAGGTCCTTCATAATTTACAAAAGATTAATGATACCTCAAAGCATAGCACTTTGATAGTTTTGACTTTTCTACTCTCTACACTAGTATTCCTCATTCTTCTTAAAAAAAATAATCTAAATACTTTAATTAAAGAGGCATATACAATAAGAGGAGCTGAATACCTAAACATAAACAGACAGGGGATAGCATACTGGTCACAGTCTCAGTCTGGTGAACGGAGCATAACTTTGAATGAATTGGTGAACATGTTAGAATATCTGGTGGACAACATATTTATAGAAGTGGGGAACAGAGTCTTCAGACAGTGTATTGATATCCCGATGGGGACTGACTGTGCTCCTTTAATAGCTAACCTGTTTTTGTTTTATTACGAATACAATTTTATGAAGGGTCTCATTAAGACTAATATTAACTTGGCTAAGAGATTCAGTACCACAGTAAGATACATTGATGACCTACTTACTTTGAATAATACTAGATTCCAGGAGGAGATACCTAATATATATCCTGCAGAACTAGTCGTTAAAAGAACAACTGAATCATTATGTGAGCTTTCCTATTTGGATATATGCATACGAATTATAGATCATAAGTTTACTACTAAAGTATTTGACAAAAGAGATAGTTTTGCGTTTAACATCGTTAATTTCCCCTTTTTATGTGGGAATATACCGGTACAGCCTGCATATGGCGTGTATATATCTCAGCTAGTTAGGATCGGTAGAATTTGTGATAGGTATAATGATATTTGTAGTAGGAATTATATGATTACATCCAAACTAATTCGGCAAGGTTTCCGATATTCCGTCATATGCCGTACTTCTAAGAAGTTTGCTAGACGACATTGTAATGTGTTTAGTAAATTTAAGCATAGTGTAAAGAACCATATATGGGACGGAGTCTGCTTGCCAGTTGGTGCATTGTCTCACTTGACTGCCCATGTTACATCTAGGCATGTGAGAACAAATGAACATTAATTTAAATTCCTTTACACTATACCGATTTCTTTTAGCTATCATATATATATACATTATTGCATTGGTTATGGCCATATTCCTGTCTTTGCTACCTGAAAAGTCTACTCTCTCTACTCTCTATCTCAGTGTTGTTGCTACCCCTGCCGCTACCCTTTATAAGTTGTTTTCTGTACGGTTTTTACTGAGTGTGTAGTTTAGGTCACGTGAACTCGGATGGGTAGGGAGAGTTGACCAGTCGTAAAAGATCTTAAACCACCATTCTCAGCTCTCAAGGCTGAGCATCTGAGTTCAGTGACATCCCCATTCTTACAAATATACTGTTAGTCCTAACTTCCCTCTTTGCTTCTATCTTCTGTCTTACTTATATCTCTTTTATGCGGTTTTATACTGATCCTGCTACATTGTAGGTGAGGTGTAGACTGCTATCTAACATGGTCTTTTGCTAGTCCCACTATACGGTGGGAGTGGTAGGGACTGTTAAGGAGGCTCTATTTCTGGTCTGGGTCCTGCCTGTGTGTGTGGACCTACTGCGGGCTTGTAGCGACCTGGTTGTGATCAGGTACATACACTGTGTGGGCAGGAGTAGTACACTGATTGCTATTCCCCTCAGTTTAGTGGTATGCATGTCCTACACTAATAGGCCAGGTGCTACTTGACTAATGGGGCCAGCTTGGATTCCGACCCACTATTGTGGGAAGGTTTCAAGTTGGACTGGGTTGCTGTGAGCTTTCATGGTCGGGGATAGTTTGCCTTTTCCCCCTTTCTTTTTTCTATCTATACTTTAATACTTCTATCTCCTTTTCTCTCTGTTTTTACCCTTTTTTTATCATGCCCCCCTTTTTTATTTTTATTTTTTTATCTTTAGTTTTTTACTCCCCCATTTTTCTAGGTGTGTTGTGGTACATGTAGGTGGTTTGTATGTTATTTGTCAGTTGTCTATGTGTAGCCCTATTGGAATGTAGTGCGTGCAATATGAGTTTTCATGTAAAACACACTTTGATGAGATAAAGACATGCAGAGTCTATGGCTAAGCACTGAAATCAACATTCCATAAAGAGTGACAGTTTGACATTTTTCAAAAATGAAGTCAGAGTTTCCCTCACCATATGACGTCTTTACATGAGAGGTCTTCCAAGAGATTAGGGTGTGAGGTGCAGGCATGTTCGAAACATGTGATACTGTCAGTAATTTTACCACACTGAGAACATTTAAAACAAGATATTGGACGGCTCAGTTCTTTGAATAAAGATGAAAAGTTCGGGTACCTTTTACACCCCTGTCGAGGGCAATATCTCACAGGCGACGCCACGATATTTGAGATGAAACGTGGGCAAAAAGGACTGTCGATCCTTGATGAGAAGCTAAAAATAGTAGATGGGAATAGTCTTTATCTAAAAGATGGTCTCTGTTACTTTTCACAGTGTGGGTTGCGTTTTCAGGATCAGTAAGACATTGACCAAGAATGTTAGTGCCAAGATTTGACTCCAGCATTCTACATTGTTGGACAATGGAGGTTTCGAACACATCTTCAATTGCAAGAGAGGTAAACACTCGACTGCTGATGGTGTCCTTGCTAGATGAGAGTAGTTTGCTCAAGAAACCTAATTTTCCGATTAGGATTCTGGTAGAGACTGCAGGCCAGTGAAGACCAATGCGAACAGCCAACCTTGAATAGAATTTGGGTACACGGAGGATGCGACACCCAATTTCGTGCTGAAAACTTTCCAAGGCATTAAGAGAGGTGGAATCTAGTAGCCAGGTTTCACATCCGTACAATAAAGTTGGAATAATGCATGTTTCAAAAATGCTGCATGAGGAGAGGCGGTTTAGATTACGCTGAATGGCACCGAGTCTGCCAAGAGCAAAGAAAGCTCTTCTGGCCTTGCATATATTCTCAGTGACGGAGTGTTTTGCTGATAGGCTTGAATTCCACCAAACACCCAGGCATTTAACGGCCTCAGATGTTGAGATGTGAGAAACTCCTACTTGCAGAACAGACTGTTCTTGGGTGGGTGGAGATATCCTGACAATTTCACACTTAGACGTGTTTAGCTATAAGCAAGTGTCTGAGGAGAAAGATTTGATAACATTGTCTTGTTGGTAGACACAGTCCATTGAGGCAGCAGATGTGCAGAGGTCGTCTGCATGAATAGCAGCACCCATGTATGTGCCTCTGACAGATAACCCACAGTTCCTCTCACGTAAGTGCTGCAGGAGTAGGTCCATCACCGTGATAAAGAGAGTTGGAGAAAGGACTGACCCTTGTTTGACTCCACGAGAGATATCAAATGAGCTAGATAAGTTGCTATTCACTCTGACTCTTCCAGAGGAAGTCGAGTACCAGTGTTTCAAAAGGCGCCAGAGTTTCCCATTAATGCCAATGGAGTACAGCTGCTTTAAGAGAATAGGTATTTCAACAGAGTCCAAAGCTTTCTCGATGTCATACACCCAGAGGAAGGGTTTACCACCATCTCTGACATGGACCAACAATGCTTCCGGTGTTTAAAACGATTTTGGTTGTTTTCTTTGAACATCAAGTCTCTTGTTTGGATAATACTGCGTTCATGTCTAGCACGACAAGTAGCAACATACTGACGGACTTTTTTCTTGGCGGTGCGCATATCTTCATATAATTGTCCTTCAACCGGACGTCCAGCAGACTTCCACTGCTCCCAAGCTGCACGACTCTGTTTACAAAAAGAATGTAGCTCACTGTCTTTTATGTAAGGTTTGCTCTTACGTTGGCGTACATGTGGGAGATGCTTAGAAGCAGCTTGTGCTAGAACATTTGAGACAAAAATAATTTCATCATTTAATTCACTGAGGGATTTTTTTGAGTTGCTTTCTTCCAGTTGATCTTAATAGGGGTTGTGGTGGGAGACTCCACAATGCTTCTAGCTTCTAAGGATATGGGAATAGGGAAGTGATCAGAGAAATTCAAGTCGTTGTGACCATGAGTGTAGCATTCAACAATGGAGGCACTTAGGAAGGTGTTTAGAAGGATGTAATCAACAGTAGATTTCCGATCACCACTGAAAAAGGTATAGCCAGGTCCATTTGCTATACAAGATGAGGATGCAATGAAAAGGTTACAATCTCTGATACCTTCATAGAGAAGATCACCTCGACTGTTTCTCGGAATAGAGAGATGGGCATTAAAGTCACCAAGAATAAGTATGGGACCATCAGCCTCGAGAGCACTAATGACCGATACAAACTTGTTCAGACAATCAGTAAACTCTTCAATAGGGTGGTCACAGATGGGAAGGTAAGCACAGAGAACTATAATAGAAGATTGCATATTACTCAAAGGGGTTGACAAAGAGACTCGGATGGTATCAGAAGATAGGCTAGACAAGGGGGAGACACGAAGTGATTTTTTCCAAATTATACCCACACCACCACATCCCCCTGTCAGTCTCGAATTTTCATTTAGTCTATGATCAGAGACACCATATCCATCATAGTCGGTATGGATGTTTTGAAGTGTAGGGAGTTGATAGGGCCAAAGCCAGTGTTCATTGATTGTAATAATATCTGAACCTTCATGTATGAGGTGATGTAGGTAAGGTGTAGCGTTAGGTATACCACGACAATTCCATGTTGTAACCTTTAAATGTGTGTCTAATTCTGTAGATTGAGTGATTACTGGGAGGAGGTTGGGCCTTGGACAAATTTGAAACTTCCATAAGGCGATTTTGCAAGTTAGAGAGCTCTTCTTTGAGAGATTTTAGTTTCGTGTTATTTGTGTTATTGATCACCTGCGCATGCGCAGACGTGAAAGCGACCGTTAAAACTGGTGCGGCCAAAACCGGACCAGCCGGACCGCTTGCTACGGCCATGATAATATTACATCTCAACACAACCAATTTTGTGTACTGGTTACTTTTCACTCATTCTTCACCTTGATATCATTTAAAGTGAAATCAACTTCAAATCGAAAGTACAATATCCTTATATATGGTTTTCAATAGGGATAGACCATAGCAATCCGGGTCCTTCTACGTGTAACTTGGATTGGCATTACGTCATCATACAGTATAAGCGCGGAGCCCGGATGAATGGCTTGCTAGGGGGCCCGGATGGATGGTCAGTGGGTCGTGTGACTTCTCTAGGTAGGGCTAGGGTTAGGGCTAGGACTAGGGTTAGGGCTAGGAGTAGGGTTAGGGCTTATAGGCGCTTATATTGCATTACGCTGTGCGAAACGTGTTAAAAATGTGCCTACACGTTACACGTAGAACCTGCCAATATACACAGTACTACCGTACTGTGTGATATGTACCTTAGCAGAGGCACTAAGGAAGGTGTTTAGTGTGGTCATTCATTCTTCCATGGGAACAGAGGTCAGACTGAAAGAAGAGGCCACATATCTCATGTTTCTTGATCTTTTGGAGGAGTATGAAGGCAAGTGTTCACCTTGTGGTGTTTGTACTGGTGTACCTTGGACTAGCTACTACCTCTGACAGCACATTAGATGCCTTTACCGTACTCACTGTCAAGTAGAAAATCCTGCATTAGATGATGTGCAAACGTGTTTTCACTTAGGTGGTTTATCAAGCATAAGCCAGGAGCCGATTCTAAGTTTTTCAACTGGCTCTACCCTCCTCCCCCCTGGTGGTCCTCCCCCCTGGTGGTTTTGATGACTCATGTGTTCTCAAGTTCAGTGAGCAAGATCTATATCAACTGCGAGCACATGCTCCATGGAGTTGACGTTGCCACTGAACTATAACTACTACAAAGATTTCAAGGAGACCTGTTGAATAGCCTTTACATTGCATGGAGGATTTGGCGTCAGTCATACATACCACGGTATATGTGCTCTGCAGTGGTCGAAGTATATACCTCATTAATTCAACTAGTTTATTCCAGCTTCCTCACCCTATGTTCATTTCTCCATCCCTCAAGTTGTGTTCATTTCCCAAGTGATGTACTTTTCAGAGAGCATTTCATCATGATCTACATATTTTTAACAAATTGTGAACAATGCGTGAATATGTCAAGTCCATAATCATCACTTGGGGCAGTAGGGCACCCTGTCTGCTGCAATTCACACAAATCCTCATCTGCAAGTGGTACAGGGATGGCAGGAACTTGCACCAAATCCAGATCATCATTATCAGAGAATGGGCCATCCCAATCAATTCCATGGAACCTCATCTCCTAATAGTTAGGAATCCACATATAAAGTAAACATGCATGTATATACAGTGAACATTAAGTAGGGCCCATTCAGGCTCACCCAAATTATATCACCACTTCATAGTACATAGATTACTCTCCAGTATGACTTCAGTCCACTGCGGTTTCACATGATGGTGTACTGGTGCTGTTTATGATGTACACCAATAAGTAAGCTCTCAGTAAAACAACAGTTGGGAACTTTTAGTGAACAGATGTTTTCCTGCAACGTATGATTACAGTATACCAAGAGTTAAATCACAGTAATTTGTGGGTTTGTATTACTGATTTACTGATGATTTACTACCAAGGAAACCGCAGCCAGCTGAGCGTTTAATATCAGATCGATCATCAAACATAAAATGTTGCAGACATTCTCACATGACACTAAATCAGCAATTGAAGCACATGTAAGTTAATATAACTGTCAATGTTCCAACAATCTTGAATTGAATCCTACTAAGTCAGGATGAGCTGTATAGGAAAGAAACATTGGACCGTGATGTTACATGTATGATGTACATGTACGACGCAATACAGTTACACCTAATGTGTACAATGCACATGAAATTTGCATAAATGATTTTTGTTCTAGTAATAGTGCATTGTATATGTACACATATCAGAAGTTACCTTTAAGCCATTCCTTATCAACAGTCCACTTAGGGAGGAGGAAGTGTGGCAAGTGGAGTACCAATGCTGTGATTTTTCCTCTTTGGAACATGCCTCTTTACTTCCTTCTGTGTCTCCTCAACCTGTCTATCTAACACGTGAATAAATCTTGTTAGTTCTGTGTTATGTTAACATTAAGCACTCAGCACATCACTACAGGTATACGTATGGCTTACTATCTGAACGCCAGTAATTACTGTCTCATCAGAGCTAGACTCCTCAGCCATAGAGTCCAGTGACACCACTCTTTCTCCTCACTATCTCCACGTACAGCTTTCTGTCGACGTTCATAGAGCTGTAGGAAATTAATAAAACAACAGGGACATACACATGCAGTATTCTCTTACACGAAATTTTGTAGCTATGATTCTCCGATTCTTTGCCTGCTTTTTAACTTGATCTTGCTGTGTTGGATCAGTTAACTCCCTCCAACTTCTTCGCCAAGATTCAAAGTATCGCTGTATAGCTCCTTAAATATAAAAGTGAATATTCCAGCTTATAGCCACAATATTGATGCACTTACGCTCTTAGAGTATGTATTTTCCTTGTTAAGCAGTATTTCCTCCTCGATGGCCTTCATGACTTCCTTCATTTTTGGACCTATTGCATGGAATTAAAGGGTGAGATGACATATGACATACACTGTGCTGTAAGTCATATATACCCCGATTTCTTCACCGAATGCCTCGTGAATCAGGGAAACAGACTTCTACAACATATTCAAGAAAGTACATTCATGGTCAGTATATACATACATACACAGATTTCAAGCTGCACAATGATGCAAAATATTGTATTTATATTGCACATGTCTATTATTAGTGGATTGGCTTTAAATGCTCACGTAGCATGTGGGCCTTCTTGGGGCCAAAGGATACATACAGACTGATGAGCAGTAGATTGTATGTACACGTACAAAAGTAACTTACTGAGAGTTGTGGTGAATTTCGCTTCTTTTCTTCGGAACTAGGACTGGAACTCGAATCAGCTATCAGACTTTAAGCTGCTCACAATCTTTTCAATATCACCGATTCGATCAGAAAATGTTTCAAAATTAGATATTAGCCCTTTCTGAGACTCAATCAAGGTAATAATTTGGGTATTTGTCTGTTCATACCATGATCCAGGAGTACCACGTTGCCAGTCATGCTAATACAGGTGTGGACTGTACCTCAGCCTTCTGGACTGCATAGAGTGACTTTGTGAGTTCACATTTTGTACGGTGTGAGGCAATCTATGAGGATACAGCTGCTTTTGGGACAGCACTTGAATGCAGCTGGAATCCAGAACTTGGAGAAGGCTCAACAGTATACCTTCCAGTGGTATATCACTCACATCATCAGGAATTTCGTCATCATCAATATTGCACTCATACTCGCCATCTAAACTCATGCTGATTGCAGGGCTCAGCATCACAACCACTATAGACTACCTATAGAGCGAAATAGATAACAACTTGCTTTCACAGACACTACGCCAGGCTCTCAGACAGCGTAGACCTACCGCTGTCTTAGCTATTTTTGGCACCCTTTACATCTAATTACTCGAGTCTATTTATTCGTGTGTGTTTGACTATATTTCTACATACTGGCTCGTACGCGGAGACAAATTGTTTGTGAGGTGATACATGGATGCACCGTCTGCTGTAGGCTGGAAGGGATGCATTGCAAAGGAATTCCCCCACCTCCTCTGCCTGAATTTCGTGTCCACCAGTCTCGGCCTTTTCAGAGTACCGGAGTTGATTTCGCTGGTCCTCTACATGTGAGAGCCGCAGATTGTGCAGAGACCTCAAAGGTGTGGCTGTACACATGTTCTACAAATCAGAGCTGTCCATCTGGACTTGGTCTCAGATTTGACTGCAGCTACCTTTATGAGAAGCTTCAGACGATTCACGGCCAGATGAGGAACACCATCCCGAATGATATCTGACAATGCCAAGACTTTCAAGTCTGCTGCTGTCATTATTAAGAATACCAAGAGTTCTGAAGCAATGAGATACTTTGCAAAACTTCACTTGGAAAAGGCACCCTGGTGGGGCGGAATATTTGAATGTATGATCAAGTCAGCTAAGCGTTGTCTGAAGAAGGCCATTGGGAAGAATTGTCTGACTCATGATGAACTCCTGACCCTTGTAGTGGAAGTAGAAGCAGTGCTTAATTGTCGACCGCTCACGTACGTCTCTTCTGAGGGTGTAGAAGAACCTCTCACACCGTTGCATCTTCTAGTTGGCTACAGGATCATGACCCTGCCTGACCATTCAGTTCCTGATGACCCTGATTACTCCTTTACCCGTAGAATGGATCACCTTGCTAAGGCTCTGGGAAGGTTCTGGAGGCGTTGGAAGAGAGAATACCTACTCGAGTTCAGAGAATTTCATCGCTCACAAGCAAAGGGGGGAATAGCCTACACTCTAGAATGGGAAGAAGTGGTGACCATGTACGATGAAGGACACCCAAGAGGACTTTGGAGACTTGGACGAATAGAGGGTCTCATCCAGAGCTCTGATGGGAAGGTTTGAGGAGTGTATGTGAGAGTAACATCTAAGAAGGGGAATGCCAAGATACTAAGGAGACCTATCCAGCATATTTACCCCCTTGAAGTTCGCTCCAACTTACCACCTGCGGAACCTTGTCAAGATACTGCAGAGGAACCCACTCCTGCTGTTTCAGAAGATGTTCAGAGGCCTCCTGTTAGAAGAGCTGCTGCCGAGGCACAAGATCGTGTTCTTGGATGCCTGATGGACGGTTAGTGTACTCGATGTTGAACATTCCCCTGTTCAAGAGCGGGAGTGTAGTGGACTTACTGTGTTAATATATTTGTACGAATAGCTGATCACGCGACTTTAGAATTGCCATGTTGTTGTATTAAAATTGAGGGAACAAGTTGATCGTTATGACACATGTAAGGCCTGAGTTAAATAGACTTCTAGTTCAGATCCATTACAAGCTTGTCCCAGACCCTTGACTACATGACCCATGTATCCATATACATGTACATGTATATTTGTGGTAATTACGCATGAAGCATGAATGCGAATACCTTGCTTTGTGTAGGTGCCTGTGTGTACTATATACATATAGTACACACAGGTTGAGATGCTGTTTCAGGTTGTGATGCTTTCTGATTTGTATGCAGGATTTGGCCCAGCCAGCTGAGCTACCTCGGTAGCTTAGTTGGTAAGAGCATTGCCTGGAAAGCTGATGGTCGTGGCCACCTGAGGTAGCCAATTTTTCTTTGAAAAATGACTGCTTCGGGCGAGTTGTGTTGTGTTGCTTTGCATTGCCTCTCTCTTGGAGTGATTGTTCATTTACATGCGTGCGTGAATGTGTGTGTGTGTGTGTTCTTTGAAAGCCATACATACAGTCAGCCATTTTCCTGTGCATGCACACTATAGTCAATACCATGTGAAGTAGGCGGTCATTCTTTTAGAGGTTTGTGAGTTGCCATTTTTCATGCCTCCAAGCAAGGTCTGTGGCATGAACTCATGGTGCCGAGGGTTCTGCCCTTAGTGCAGTCATTTATCTCTGAAAATGAATGTCTTAGCTGAGTTGCATTGTGTTGTGTTGTATTGCTTTGGGAGTCTTTATATTTCATGTACATATAAATGTACTGATGTATATCTGCTCCGTATATATTTTCTTATTTTCTAAGCCATTAGGCTCATAGTTTTATTTTCTGATGGGACTGCTGTTGAAGCTGGCCATTGAGGCCTGCATGTGTTATATGTGTTGTATGTGTTTGTGGATAGTGCTCCTTTCTTTAGTGCCTTTGTAGTGCACTATGGACATGATTGTTCATGTATGTACATGTACATGCCTGTGTACATGTATATATATATATGCTTGTTTGATCTCTGTGTAACATTCACAGGTGAAGAAGAGTTCCAAGTCCATGTTAGGTGAGTTTGAAAGTAATTTTGTGGATGTGTATACAGTATGGGCCATATAAAGTAGTACAGTACCGACCATACAGTGTGACTGTAGAATAATTTACTACGCTATGCTACGGTATGGGTACAGTACAGTTCATTGACCGTACTCAAAGTTTAATATACAGAACATATACGTATGTATGGCTCTGTAGCCAGCATAGCTCAGTAAAATGCAGAGACAGTTGGATAAGCTTACCTGTACTATAGTAGCCAGCGAGCCTGTTTTAAGTATTTCACGAAGGTCACCAATAGCTTGGGCGCATGGATGCAAGCGACCCAGTGTACGTGTTCAGTAAGCTTACCACTGGTAGACCTGGAAGTCATAGAAAGTTGACCACCGCTACTAATGGGGGCCTGTTGATGGAAGGAAGTAAGCTTACATACATACACGTAGAAACGTCGCATGTTGATTCTGTAGGGGCGCACTGGGATTTCTTCCCTCCAGCTTGAGCTCCCCCCCCCCCCCAAATTAGGTCAGAAAGTTGTGTAATTGGTGAGTAAAGCGAGTCGTACTGCTAGTTATGGGGTGCTGTTTGTGTCAAAATTACTAAAAGCTGGGGATATATAAATACCACTCAAAATATATAAATACAGCTGGAGATATATAAATATCACTAGAGATATATAAATGCAACTAGGTATATAAATACAACTACAGATATATAAATACAGCCGGAGATATATAAATACGACTACATGTATATGAATACCATTAGGGATATATAAATACAGCTGGAGATATACAAATAACACTAGAGGTATATAAAAACGACTAGAGATACACAAATACCATGCCAGACATATGTAAGTACAGCCAGAGATATATAAATACAGCCGGAGATATGCAAGTACAGCCGGATATATATATATATATATATATATACAGCCGGAGATATATAAGTACAACCGGAGATATATAAATACAGCAGGAGATATATAAATACAGCGGGAGATTATTATTATTATTATTATTAATATTATTCTGCCTTACAGCACAGATATAACCAATGGTAGAAAGACAAGAAAATGATACAAAAATGTTAAAGCTGTGCTGATGGACTGAAGGCTTTATGCCAGCAGCCAGACAAATATAACAATACACATAACAACAGAAAATCACAAAAAACGCATTTTTATTGGTAGTTTTATACACTTGGGGCAAGGACATACAAAGTGGTACGTACATACATTTTCAGAGTTAAAATTAGTCAAAAAGTGATCCCAAAAGAACTGTTGTAGCTCAGATTTGATTGAAGAAAGTGGAAGGTTTATGTCAAGAAAAGGTAAAGAGTTCCAGAGACGAGGGATACGGTTAAAATAGTAGCTCTGCTCAAAGTTACTCCTACAGAGAGAGTGCTTTAGCTTGAAACTATGGCCAGCTCTTGTTGGGTGACTACAAAACTTAACAAAATTGCAGATGGGGAAATGGTCAGATTGATAGACTTTACCAATAACATGATGTCAGCAATTTCAAACTCCATCATCAGGGGTAACAGATTCAAATGTAACAAACGGTTCCTGTAATCCAAGAGATGGTCATTACAGATGAATTTGGTTGCTCTCTTCTGAACAAATTCGAGACACTTAATATCCATTAAGAGGTATGGATGCCATACAGAGGAACAGTAGAGAAGTTTAGAACGGACAAGAGATAAATACAAAGAGCGCTTTGTAGACACAGACACAGAGCCAGAGAAGACCCTCCGTAGCAGACCTAGCATTTTGTAGGCCCTAGAAGAAATCAATTGATAATGAGAGCGCCATGAGAGGTCCGATGAGACAACTAGACCAAGATCCTTTTCTACCGCTTTAGAAGAGATAGATTTACCATTCAAGTGATAATTGAATGATGTAGATGGTAACTTTGCTTTAAAATGAATGGCAGAACACTTATCTTCATTAAGAAGCAGATTCCATACAGAACACCAGTCAGAAAGTTTGGAAAGATCACTTTGTAGATTCAGGCAGTCTTGTAGGGAATAGATGGGCATGATGCACTTAGCATCATCAGCAAAAAGTAAAACCTTAGAAAAGGAGAATATTGAGGGTAAATCATTTACAAAGACGAGAAACAACACTGGACCGAGAATACTACCTTGTGGCACACCAGAAACAACAGGTAAACTGGGGGAAGTAGATTGACCAATACTCACAAACTGAACTCTGTTTGACAAGTAAGCTCTCAACCAAAACCAGATATTACCAGTAATTCCGAATTTCCAGAGCTTTAAAAGAAGCTCATTGTGAGCTACAGAGTCAAAGGCCTTTCGAAAGTCAAGATATATAACATCTGTTTGGGAAGCAGAGCTCAGAACAATGTTAAAGAAAACAAGTAACTGCTGTAAAGAGGAACGACCGCGTAAAAATCCAAACTGGGAGACAGATATGGAATTGGTTAAGAAATCCACAATATTGTTATAAACCAGCTTTTCCAGAACCTTAGAGACAACTGACAATAAAGAGATTGGTCTGTAGTTTCTTACAGAACACCTATCACCAGTTTTAAATATAGGTTTAATTAAATGAGTGCGCCACTCCATGGGAAGATATTTCTGGGATAGACTCAGCGAAAACAGATGGTGAAGAGGTTGGTAAAGGGCAAGAGCACAGTTTTTTAGCAGCTTTGGGCTAATGCCATCGCATCCCATAGCCTTGGTTACATCGAGGGATCTGAGAACTCGATAAACATCTACCTCACTAATGTTAATATCACTAATAAATGTGGAGGGTATTTCTAACTCACTGATAGGAGGTAACTGAAATGAACTCCTAGTAAACACGGAATGGAAGTACTTGTTGAACAAAGATGCTTTATCAGCATCTGAGACAGCAATGGTATCGTCAAGAAAAAGTGTAGATGGCAAAACATTTTGATTTGAAATTGAACGAATGTAGGAGTGAATTGCAGAGGAATTGGAGATGTTGTGGGACTCAATCAATTTACTTTCATAGTCAGATTTAGCCTGTACAAGTTTGGATTGAAGAAGACTTTCCATACGGTGTAGCTTATTCTCTCTTTGTATAGTAGGATGCGTTTTGAACTTTCTTTTCAAAGTACGAAGGCATTTTAGGTGATGTCGTATATCAGAATCAAACCACTTGGGGTCCTGGCGTCGTTTAACCAGTATCCTAGGAATGTATAACAACATAGCTTTATAAATAAGTGACTTAATAAAAAACCAAATGTACTCAATATCGAAACAATCATACAAAACACTGAAGTCAGACTCAAATAAGAAAGAAGAGATGCTCTCGTAATCAGCATTACCAAAATCAAAAACATAACCAGGTATATATTTTGGAACAGTGGAGGCAGTACAACAGAAATCAAAACTAATAGCATAGTGATCAGAAAAATCAACAACTGACAGTGGATGGACAGTTAAATGATTTACAACAACACTTGCTGATGTAAGAATGAGATCGAGCAGATTACCTTTGACATGAGTTGGTTCAGAAACATGTTGAGTAAGATTATATTCAAAAACAAAATTACAAAAGCAACTGGATGAGTCTGAAGTTCCCATTAGAGCAAACCAATCAATATCAGGAAAATTGAAATCACCAACAATAATACATTTACTAAAAGATGAAGAGAGATCAGAGAGAAAATCAATCACAGAAGAGACATAAGAAAAGGAAGACTCAGGGGGTACATAAACACAACAAATAACGGTATCATTACATGGACCTATTTTAACAGAAACAATTTCTAAATCAAGTGGGGAAGGAATATAAGAACTAAAGAGAGATTCTCTAACTGCTATCAATACACCGCCACCACGTGAAGGCCTATCATTGCGATACAAAACAAATCCAACAGAAAGAATCTCACCATCACAAATAGAATCCGAAAGCCAGGTTTCTGTTACACAAACAATACAAAAATTAAATGAATATACAAATGATTGAAATTTGGATAACTTATTGACTAAGCTACGAGTGTTAAGTACACATACAGAAGTATTATCAACTAGTCATGTCTGAGTATCAGGGGTGAGAAGGGAAGGTGTACCTGAAGCAGCCCTGGTGTCAACACCACTAAATGAGGTGTCATTTGGACAAGTGTGGTTTACAGGAGGCGTAGTAGGCTTGTCAGGAGGAGAAGTGTGAACATGTATATGCTGCTGTGGGTCTTGGAGAACAATAGAAGTAACATGTTTAGGACTGTTTGGCTGACTCAAACAAGAGGTGTCTGAGCCAGCAGAAGAAAGCTCAAATTTGGAATTAGAGACACGGCCATGCAGTATTGATGACTCCCCTTCCCTCCCCTCCCTCCCTCCCTCCCACCCTCCCTTCCTCCTCCATCCCTCCTCTCCCCCTCCCTCCCTCCCTCCCTCTCTCTCTCTGCCTCACATATAGGAAGAGATTGATTCAGATAATAATTCAGAAGATAATGCCTCATCTGGAATGCAGGATGACACAGAATCCCCAGTAATAGAAGAAAGTGGGGCCACGGAAGAACCCCCAGTGTGATGGAAGGAAGTGTGGCCACAGAAGAACCTCAGTAATAAAGGCGGCTGAAAGCATATCAGCTTACAGGTATGTAGAACATGTACATGCACTCTTAATCCTGTAAGTGTTGCCTAATATTATACGTATAGGAGGTTTGTGGATCTCATTGATCTGACAGCTGTGAGCAGTCCTGAGAGCCTTTTAGATGAAAATGAAGGTGATCTGACAGCTGTGAGCAGTCCTGAGAGCCTTTTAGATGAAAATGAAGGTGATCTGCCACCTCTTTCATTTTCTCGTATAAATGCACCAACCAGGTTGGTTCTGCTACAAAGGTTAAGTAATTTCACAAGTACATTTGGGAGGGTTGTCTATACATACACTGTCATTGTTGTCTTTTGAATGTACTATAGATCTGAACCTGACTCTGTTGTGGCTAAGCATGTTATGCAGCAGCACCAGCTCACAGTGATTACTAGTACAGATGACGAAGGCTTCCAGCGTATCACTGTTCAGAGAAGTCACTTCTTTCTAGATCCTTTTTGTGCATTCTCCAAAAGTAGTTTCAATGTCTCGAAATTGCTGAAGGTTGTTTTTGTTGGCGAATCATCAGTTGATTCTGGAGTTGATTCTGGAGGCCCAAGGCAGGAATTTTTCCAACTTTTAAATGAAGGCAGCCTTTACAGAATCAGGCATATTTGCAGGGTGGCCAGACAATGTTGTACCAATCCACGATGTAGAGGCTGTGGCTGCCCCAACAAGTAATACATTGTAGGCAAATGATAAGTACAAGCCTTGTTCAAGGTGGACAGCCACCTGTATGTTTCGCCAAGGGTGTAGCTGAATATCTGATGAAATTAGGTGTGATCCATCTCTGAATGACATATTTGACCTCTCTGTTGTCATAAGTTGGAGAAGGTAAGCACTTTAAAGTCAGAGGGCTCAATCTCACCTCACCTTCCTGTGCAACAAATCTTACCTTCCTGTTTTGCTTTAGGTACAGGCAGTCAAAAGTTCAGAGGAGCTCAAAAAGGTGATACAAGAGGAACTAGATTTTCGTTTTGAATGTGGTTACTCCTAGCCCACAAACAGGGTGGAACTATCCGACAAATACCAGATAATCAAATCAGTGTGGCTGCATTATATTTACTTCCTTCCTAATGTTGAGCTGCAGCAATTGAGAAGAGGAATGCATGACACCCTTCAACTGGGGCTGTTGGTGTGTAGTCATTCTAGGACACTGTTAAGTTTACTAATGGCATCGTCAGCCTTTGAAGTATCATCTGATTACCTGCTGGATTCAGTCATTATTAAGTATTCTGAACAAGGAAGTAACAGGCGGACAGTAGAGGAAGCTATTATAGAAAACTGGACTGACTATGTCATTGAGTGTGGTGGTAAGTACATGTGTGCATGTACATATATACATATCAATGCAGGTATAATGTATAATTAATATCTGTTGTGGTATATATTTTCGAACAATGATTCACAGTGGTATATGTATGTGTGTTGCATTAGATAGTCACATGAATACAATAGCCTTTCATAGATGGTGGTGGTTCAGTTTCACTTGGAGAAATTCTTCAGTTTGTGTCTGGATCTACCAAGCTACCAGCTGCTGGATTTTCCACCACACCGTCAATTTGCTTCACTGATGAAGAGTGCTTTCCTTGAGCATCAACATGTGATGTAAGCATCACATTTCCCACGTCGCTGGCACTCCTGACATATGAGGACTTCAAGGATAGGCTGACTATGTCTATCTGTGGCTCATTTGGATTTGGAGAGCCATGATAATGATTATGCTCCTCATTAAGCTTTCAGATCTGCATACATATTTATGTATTATTACATTGACATTGTTTGGGGCAGAGTTTCTAAGGTGATGAGGCACATGAGCTGTGAGATGCTTGTGAATAAGAACATCAAGAATATATAGTGTAGTACAGCCATATCAAAAAACAACCAAATTATGTACTATTATGTATCCTGTGAGACCACTAGTCTGTAAGAGACTGAAAGAGCAGCTAACTCTGCCTAGAAATCAGGAATAGCCAGTTACATATACAATACTTGATGTTACTCCTCACAGTGCTTGCTCTGAAGATAAATATACTTTGTAGTCTGCTTGCAGAGCTAGAGTTTGCAGGATTCTAATGTGCTTGTAGCAGTATGTATACGTGGTAGGGATTTACAGGCGCTTAATGAAACAACTCTGGAGCAGCAGCAGATCTAGAGGGACCTGATTACCTTCGGAGACATAGCTATAGGCCATGCCATGCATATGCCAGCTACATATATCATCCATATTAGCATAACTATGCACACACCACTATAGCTGTTGACCTAACACCCATAAGACACGAAGGGGAAGAGTGTAATAGACACAAACTTTTTGACACATGCAAGCAGTAACATGTACTTTACAAATATCCAACAAGGGTGTCATGTATATCAAATGATACATAATACACCATAATATTATGCAAGGAGAAAAACAGCACTGTTACACAACACACTGACTAAAACCAGCACAGAGATGCTGACCAGCCATCTGGATAGCTTGGAGGTACATTGTTTTTCCATTGTCAGAAGAGGACTGAAGGGGATTAATCCCAGTGAAGTTCTGCATTAGTGAAGAACATGGAATAAAAGTCCTAGTTGGTAGGTGAACATGGTCCCTTGTTAGCTCAGATACATCAACATCTGCATGTGTACTCCCCAAATCATCATTGAGAACCATGTGGTTGAGTCCTTCAAAAAGAAGCTGATATGGTGTCCATGTTGCCTTCACTTGATAATGAATGATTGTTCCAGCTTTCTTGGAAGTCGTGTAAGCTTTTGTAGATACAAGGTTTAGGAGGCAATATAAGTCAACCTCATTAAGTGGATCCAAAACCCTCTCTCCCTCAAGAGCTCTAAATGTTTCAGCATAGCAATTCCCAATGCATTTGTGTACATCTCTCCAAAGGCGCTCTATTCTCTCGTTATGCACAGAACTGCTAGCAAGAATAGTCACCATGTGCTACAATCATATATCTCCATACCCCAGTTTCTCACCTCCATGGTCAGAGCAAACATAGTCAGGCAAGCCAAATCTTGTAACACCACTACGGAAAAAAGCAAGCACTGTGCCTGCACGATTGTTATCTGCACATTGTAAGTGACAGTGTGTGAAAACCCATCTATTGCTGCATGAATCACTAAACACCAGCGTATGAGTTTATGATGACCATCCACGTGCCATAAGTAGTTTGGATGGGGTACTGAATACACACGCCGTCTTACAACTGAACGTCGACGAGCAATAACATTGACATGGTCAACACTATGTATTGCAGCTCTGACGGCCCGATGAGATACTCTTATCCCTTGGCTTAATAAGTGTCCACGCATCAGCACTTCGCCATCATTCGGATGATATTGTTTTATACTACATATTACAGCATCGAGTTGTCTTTCAGATAGAGGTGTGTAGTCATGAGGAGAAATACCAGCTTCAATTAGCCTCCTATACAAAGTGGCCCTAGATATATTTAGGAGAGCTGCAACCTTCGTCCATATATAGTGCAGCTCTCTGAGGCGCATTATATCATCAATATCAGCTCGCACTCGAGGTCTGCCAACATACGGACGTTGACTCTGTAGGTGTAGGGAATATAAATTTAGCCATGCTCACTGAGCCACATTTCATATAGAAATACCCTCTACTGCTGGGTACATACTGACTTATGTGTGCGCCATTCCCTTGTCATTACCAGATCCACACCCAGTGTTAGGGGCTCCAGAGGAATGGCTCGGGCCAGGAACATAGTTTGCAGATGGCGTTGCAACCGTGTCACGGCCACTGCTAGTGGCCTGCTGGATGGCTAGAGCGAGTGCGTTGGAGAGTGCCAACATTGATCGTCACAGTGGTAGGAGGGAGGTCAGACATCGCACTCGTATGCACACAAGACGTTGTACTTATGCCGCCAAATTAGTCACGTCACATCACGTGCCTACGGCACTGCTGTATATCTCAGGCTGTATATATCTCCGGCTGATTTATATATTCTCCGGCTGTACTTGGTTGTACGTATATATCTCCGGCTGTACTTATATATCTCCGGCTGTATTGATATATCTCCGGCTGTACTTATATATCTCCGGCTGTATTTATATATCTCCGGCTGTACTTATATATCTCCGGCTGTATTTATATCTCCGCTGTACTTATGTATCTCCGGCTGTACTTATGTATCTCCGCTGTACTTATATATCTCCGGCTCTACTTATATATCTCCGGCTGTACCTATATATCTCCGGCTGTACATATATCTCCAGCTGTACCTACATATCTCTGGCTGTAGTTATACATCTCCCACAGTAAAAACCCTGTGGTAAATATGACCTATAATCTATGGTTACTATTACCTGCTACTCAGATAATCTGTAGTATGGATGAATTAATCTTCATGACAATAGATATGTATAAACCTTATCATAACCATTAAAACGGATAAAACAACTTAACTACTGTAAAAGCAATCATTAATTAGAATGGTTAATATGCTCTCTAAAACAATGGATTTATGTATGTAATGGGTATTTTATACCATTTTCAAACAATGTGGTAGTTACCTATAATAATTATCTACTAGTGAGAATAATTTTACCTCTTTCAGTACAAGGTGAAGTAGGCTTATAAATCTGGTAAAAACAACTAGCTATATTGTGAAAATAATTAGCATTTAGTGCATAATGGTTACACCATTTTCGAACAAGTTGACAGTTACCTAGTTACTAGTACCAGGTGAAGGAACTAGTTTCGACTATTGGTATGGTAAGTTTACACATTTTAACATAAGGTGAAATTATGTTCATACAGTTAATACAACCTGCATGAAGTGGTAAAACTTGCTACTAATGTAGCTACAATTTTTTTTAGGTAAGTATAAAGTAACTTGTAACGTGTATATAGATTCAATTAATAAATGTCAGTTCAATAACTTGGATTACATTCCAAAAACTACAACTCAACCATAACTACAAAAGAACATTACTGAGTAGTGGATAGTTTCTTAATGTCAGATGCAGTAGCTAAGTAATTAGCAGGCCTGCGTAGAGAATCTGGGTAGGCCAGAACAAAATCTTGTAGAAAATACATAACATTTTTTAGCTGCTTGGGGTACTCCAAATGAAAAACATAGTATGCACTGAAAGTTATGAAGAGGGCTAATTGGACAGGTGGCACCTGGCACAGCACATCCTGCTCTACAAGCACAAATATTGTTTGGTTTCTTCTCCAATGAATGCAGCAATGCGGGGAGAGTTACGCGTTGGAGCTTGTCTGCATGCATGTTCTGGTGTGTCACAAATCTGAAAAATGGACAAGGTGTATGCATCCATGGTGAATAATTATTGTGCCTTAATGTGCATACATCATTTACCTCGTACTCCTGGTAAAGGTAGCACAAAGCATCACAATCCTTATTCGGCCCTGTACACTTCATGCTTGTCGCCAAGACAGCAAGGGCAGTGGTCTGTTTAGATGTGTCATCTGTAGATAAGATAATATGCATCTTACTATATAAGGACGTATATTTTTTGCAGGCTGTAAGACTATCAATGGGCATTAGCAATTAGCTAACCTGCTTCATTGAGTTTGGCATAAACATCTTTCAAGGCCTTCTTTTTACTTCTCTCTGCATATTGCAGAAGGCCAGAAACAAAATTGCCAGTCCAGGTCCTCTCAAACACAGATCGGATATCCTTCTTTCCCATAATCAAATTCATCTCCTGCTCAATCTAGTAAGAAATTTGATTGCTGTAACATCAATTGTTATGAAAAAAATCCATATTTACCACTGTACGGTGACCAAGAGCCGGTAGTACTTCACTACATCACCAACACTTACTGCATCATTTTGAATGAAAATACGCCGATCATGGAAGGTGTTCCTCATAAGGGAAAGCAGAAATGTGTCCCTTGGCTTGGCCTTCTTCATCTCTTCTTGCATGGCTTTAATATGCTCTACAACACTGCCAGGTTCCTCGGGTGTAACTTCCTCAACCTGTACTGGGTATATAAAAGGGAAAATGAGCTTAAAATAAAGCCATTTTACCTGCTCAAGAGTTCGTCCTTTGGAAAACAAGTCCGTTTCCGTTTTGGACTTGAGCTAGCTCCCTCTCATTGTTTTTTTGAGTTTTCTTCAGGACTGCTTCACCCTATTATCAATGCATTCCTGCATTTTGAATACCCATGATGCCTGAAGAAATTACACTGAAATTATCATGCACACATAATAGTACATGTCTTACATAGCCTGATCCCACATCATCTTTCATAAATGGGTATTTAAGAATAAGTTGTCGTGCTAAGTCTTGGCAGTGGTTCTTCCCAGGCCTCAGACCATACTTTGCTATGAGCAAAGTGACTAAGGTGCGGGTTATATCACTCTGGCTCTCATCATCCATGACCTTATTGTCAATGCATTCCTGAGTTTCTTCCCTCCAATACTCAGGAATGGGGATTTTTCCCAAGCAAGAAGGGGTTGTGGATAAACTTCAAATTGATCCTTCACCCCTTGGACTGGATGGAAGTGGTGACAATGATGTAGCAGTGAAGAAGGGAGATCAGCAACACTTGCAGGCTAGAAAAAAGAGTTCATTACATACACATGTAGGGAGGAGGGAGGGAGGGAGAGAGAGTAGTACCATACCATAAATGCAAAGGTGACCAAGCAGAGAGAGGATGAAGTTAATAATGGTATGAGTTTGGCTATTTTCTTTGGCCAAGTGGAGGAACTATTTCTTTGATCTCCTGGAGTGTCAAGTTCACAAACTCTGAGCCATCAATGAAATTATCTGCACTGTAAAAAAAATCATCAATATGACTATTTTTTATCAGTTGAAATCAATGAAACTGACACAAACAGAATATAAGTTGCAACAATGTAATTTAAATGTGCTAAGTAGTACCCATTATTATCTTCTTAGTTCAAGTATAAGAAACGCTTGAAATTTAGGGGTTTTCAACGAGGTACATATGCACAATAAAATATTGTAGAAAATACTATAAATATACAGTTAAAATTAAACTGATTCTGAAGGTTAAAACTAATCATTATTAACTTATTCTGAAATAGTAATAATTTAAAAATATCTACGTAACTTGATAATAGTAATTCAAAGATAATACTCTATTTTGATTATATTTCATTTCATACTAATGTCTTTTACTGTAATATAACTGATAATAGTGTTTAGAGATAAGAAAACTATAAATATATTTTGATAACTGCAGAGCAAATGTAATAATTATATGAATATTTGATCACAGTACACTAAACTTTATACTGTTAGTTTTTGTTGCAGCAATTGTACTACATCCAAAAATTAATTTCCATGCATGCTGTTGTGGCCACTGCTTTTTATTTATCGAAACCATAACTAGCTAAATCTCAATCTGTTGCTTACACAACACTGCTGTCTCAGGAATCCACTCAAGAATTTAACATTACTAATGTATAAAGCAAACATTTGCATATAAACGTATATAGTAACTCATAAAGAGTGCAAGCACACTGCTTGCTTGCTTACACAATCATTAGAATTATCAACATAATTGCAGAAATGGCAGAATACTTTCCCTATCCATGTACCCTGAATTGAATAAAAGATGACACAAGATAGGGCTAAATCACAAAGAACAGGAGAAAGGTTATGTACCCTACCATGCAATACTAGTAGGTTAATACCTTGACAAGTCATCTGATTCTCTTTATAAACTACAGCCTGTTTTCCAGTCATGGTTTTGCTAAGCTCGATAATTGCTGGCCCCCATTTGGTGTCCCATTCACGGCCTGCAGCTTTCACATCCTTTTGACCCAGCATAAGATCTATTTCTTGTTCAATCTGTAATTGAATATGCATGTACATAGAGAGCTCACTAATACATAAATCAACGATCACAGAAAATGGGGTTTAAATAGTCTCCCCCCCCCCCCCCCACACACACACATTCAAACTCTGTTTAGGTACAAGAAAACGTACCGCATAAGGAAGATTCGATGGTTTATCATCAGCTAGAAGAGTTGTCACCGATACATCACTATTGGAGAGTATATCTTCTCTACGGGATGAAAAGGTTTGCCTTAGAAGAGAAAGAACACACTCTTTACGTGGCTTCTCCTTCTCCATTTCCTTCTTTAATGCTCTTATATTTCGGTCACTTGATGCTTCATCATTCAGATCTTCATTGACAGGAGTATAGCGGTTGAGCAGGGAACATCCTTTTGGTCTCCCCCTTTTTATTGGCGAGGACTCCCCATCATTAGTAGCTACACGTTTTCTTGCAGATGTGGACCGCATGTTGTGCACCCGATCAATTATTCGTTTCTCCCAAGAGGCCTAATACAAAAATTATAGTTGCATGACATACAAAAATATCTGTTGGTGCTACATACCAAAAGTTGAAGTAGGGTACTACATGGACACCTAACCCTTTGTTGTACTGTATTCTGGGGTAGGCTATTTGAAGGAGAATCAGTGTTTTTACAATTTCCAGGTGGCACTGTAGCGATACATTTTAAGAATCTTATTTTGTATACAAACAATCGTAAAGCAGGTTACAGTTGAAGATCTAGGTAAATGATGTCGATGGCTCCCCTGTCTGTCCCTCTGTCCATCCAGTATGTCCTCTGGTTTATGCATGTGTGAAATCATGTGACACTCATTCCTGTATTATGTGTAGGTGACTCTAACATGATTTGCTGAGGGTAGTTATTCTCACATTTGCCATGCATTTTCACTAGTGTGTGGGATGAAAAGTATGAAGTTATGAATTGTAGACCTAGCACGTATTATAATAAGATTGTAGGAAGCCACCACCCCTTTCTACCACCAAAGGCTCATTCAAGAGGTGTGAAAGTGTACATGTATAGTGTGTGATCTATACAGTTGTGAGTGAAGGGAGCCAACTAGTGGTGTAAATGGGAAAATTTTTCTCTCTATAATTTTGTACGAATGGGCCCTATAGATCTATGTAATCTGGTTGGTAGATTAACTCATTGGGGCCGAAGTGAATTTATTACACAAACTTCCGTGTATGACGCAATACACGCATTCAACGCAAATGAACTTTCGGTAGCATTCCGTGAGCTAAGTGACTGACTTTCTGTCTCAGGTACACCATTATTTAGCATGCTAATGGTCCCTAGAGTCTTGTAGGCAGAGGCATGGCAAAATACCTTGTACGAACTTTGCACGCAGCTGCTTTGTACTGCTTCATATAGCGACGCTCAAACAGATGGTAAGAGCTCTCTGCACCTTTGTTTCTGTTCTAGAGACACTACAAGCCAAGTAAGCCTGTATACATGGGTCCTGCATGTTGTGCACCCGATCAATTATTTCTTCGAAGCTTTCTTCGTGGCAATGTAGCTCCGTATTATAAACGGAAGTTCGGTTAGTTACCACTATCACTTCCTGAAAAGGGCAAAGTTCTTAACCTATTTATCTGTTGTCAGTGAAGTAATATTGACTAGAAAAGCTAACACAAGCGATAGTTAGAAACGCACGGTGTTCCTAAGAGGTAAGTCGAGAAAGCTGTGGTTGTACGCAATGTGGATAGCACGTTATTGATGTAAATGACACGAATTCGTGCTCTCGGCCCCAAAGAGTTAAACATGAGCATTGTGCAAACATAAGGCTGGCTCATTTAGAGTTCAGTGGTTGCCAACTAACAATGCTGAAGAATTCACCTAGTACACTTAATGTATATATATGACCCCTGGCCTTAAAATACACAATAATCAAAAATACACTGAGGTCAAGTAAGTGGTAAAAGGTCACTACTACTTTTCCATGACCATTTGTTTTTCACACTACACACCTGGACCTTTGAAAGGGTCTGTTTCCAGCACTGCTGTGCATGCCAGACCTCTGGACATGAAATAGGGATACAGGAACAAATACACAGACCAAAAGACATGAGTGTATAGTTGTTTATTAAAACCAACAGAGGTGTAAGCAGCATACTTAGGTCTCCGTTGTGTACACTCCATCAAAACAGCACACCTTTCAAGAACTCTTATCATAATGGTGTTTTCTTAAACCACCAAAGGCCTGGGTGGGTAGTGTGAAATATAAATGGCCACAAGATAGAAATCAGCACCACTGCCACATTTATCATTCTGTATGACAAATTATGCAAAAAATGCAGTACAGCCCACCACTATCCCTTCCTCATACTACAGACAGAGGTTATGCACATTAAAAATTCCACGCATACCAAAGACTGCATGTGTGCATGTAGTATACTCATGTTTTCACATTGGCAGCGAAAGAAATCAATTTGTCAGGTTCTGCCAAAAGCTATTTGGATGGTGTTTTTCTAGGACGCTTCTGGGAGGATAGCTCAGCCGCAGATAGTGACTCTAAAAGCTGAAACTGCTGACTCAGTGGGTTGAGTGGGTTGCGTGGGTGTGTAATGTGACTTTATGGCGCATGTGATGCAATTAATAATTGCACACACCCTCCTCTGGACTGCAGAATGCTTAGGTAGGTAGTGTTAAAAACAAATGGCTACAGGAAAGATAGCATTTACTCTATACAACTATCCCTTGACTGGTATACACCAAACATCATGTGGATCTCTGTAGCTATATAACATGCTACAGAAATAAAATTCTGGGGATGTATATACTAGAGTACAGACAGAATGAAAGCAGCATACTTCAGTTATGTATGTTGGAAGGCATGAAAACAGCACAGCACTCTAGGATCTCCCGCTCTTATCATGACAGACCATTTAGAGGCTAAATGCCTAGGTGGGTAGTGTGAAAAATACATTGCCAGATCTCTCACACAACCTTACGGGCAACATATCAATCTTTGTGTAAAACAGGAGCTATCAAAGGGAAAAATAAAGAAAATTCAATAACTCACATATCCAGAGACGCCTTTTCCAGTATCCTTCATGAATGGATACTTTTTCACTAGAGACTTGGCAGCAAGGGTACAGAATGCTCGATCGGGTTTACTGTTGAAGGCATGCATTTGCATAACTAAGTCACGACTAATCTCGCCTCGTATTGTTGGAGTAAGCCTTCTTTTCTGTTCCTCGAGTGATGTTGCATTAATACAGTCCATAATTGATGGTCTCCAGAGATGTGGTATGCTGAATTCTTTCTTAGTCAGTGATGAAGCTGATGAGGCCACAGACATGGTATCATCTGTCTCAGGTGAACGCATATTGTGGCTGGAACTATGTGGTGTATAAAGGGAACTCCCAGAAGAGCATGGATAGTGGGAGGATTGGGAGGACGAGGTCGAGAAGAGTGAGGGTGGTGATTGTGGTGATACTTGCATTGATGTTGAGGGGAGGGGGGGGGGGGGCTGGGAGGAAAGGGTGACCTATAAATGTTGGATTCAAATCATACCCTATACAGCAAAAATGAAGTGAAGGCTCATATTTCAAGAATGCATTATACACAAGAACTATACTGGTGAACTTCACTTCTTATTGAGTGTTAGCATTGATGCACATGACACACACAAAAGTGCATGCATACATGCACGCCAAATGACCAAATGTACTCTGAATGCTTAGCATACCTTTTTCACTGATGATTGTAAACGACATATATTCTTTACAAGCCCCAGCTTTGGAACCATGGATTTTACATCATCCTCACTCAATTCCATAAAAGCAGCCCCATCAATTTCGTTTTCTGGAGTGATGAAATGCGCACAGTACTAACAATCGGTATTTAGCACCTTCAAACACACCGCTAACTGTCAGTATTTAGCTATTAAACAAATATCATAATTCACCTTCAAACACACCACATATCTCCACGGAAATCCCACTCTCCCCAACCATAGAGCAACAGCCTGCGGATCTTTTTCGTTAAAAGAGGGCAAAGCACTCTCAGACTCCATACTCTGCATCACTTATGTATCAAACGCAGGCGAACTCCTGGCATCAAAGCAGCAAAAGGAAGGCGGCGGTAGCGGGGTACACGTTCTTGAGGTGGATGTCCGATTCTGCTGAGCAGCAAGATAGCGACTCTACTACCGCGCGTGTACACACAGGCACATATAAGTAGCTAAATCACGTGATAATTCTCATTGTGGAAGTAGGTGGGGCTGCAGTGCTTTGCGTCCAGGCTATAAAACACTTTACGCTGAGTTTAGTAGCCAGTACTGATCAGTAGGTAGTGTTACGTGCTAACCTGAAATGGCATCGAATGCTGAACAGTGTGCCTTGTGCGGATTCTTGAGTCCTTCAGTTGCGCTCTATGTCAGTCACCTACGACTGGTACATTCAACCGATTCCACATTTCATGTCTCATGCAATATTGCTGGATGTTCTCAGGAGTTTAGATCCTTTTCGGCCTTTAATAGCCACGTCTACAGATGCCACAGAGCAGCTATTGGTTTGGAACATCTCACCGGCGCAGCTACAACGAGCCAGTCTCCAAGTCACCACAATATTTCGACAGCTAATTCTCCCGAGAGCCGCAGGCTGAGTGAATATGAGGATGATAAGGGCCAACACGACGAAAGCTCCCCCCAGCGAGTGGAGGATGCATTTGCGTTGGATACTACTTACCGCCAAACGAACGCGGAGTTTATTATGAAACTGTCGGAAGGGCGACAGCTGTCTCAAGTGGCTGTGGACGATATTATACAAGGCTGTAGGGAAATTTGCAAGCAAATGTGTACTGTCAAAGTCAATGTTGTCAGGGTACTATCGGACGCAGGAATAGATGCTTTTAGCATTCCCGGCCTTGAAGATAATTTGTCAAAAATTCCTGATCCTTTTGTTGGACTGGAAACTCCATATATGCGTGAAAAGTTTTATAAACAACGAATGAATTATGTGGTAAGTTGTACATATTATATACACGGTAAGTGTTATGCTTAATTTATAGTTGAACTTTATAGCACTAGTGCAAAATTATTCCTATAATTATGTTTCGGTAGTAGTTTCATGTATATGCGCAATATCATGTATGCAGGAACCTCAGAAGATTCCATTAGGTGAACCATATTATACTGATCAGTTTTCTGGCAGAAAAAGAACAAAAGTAAAAAAGATGGATCACTTCTACCATCTTCCATTACTGGATTCTCTAAAGACACTTCTATTTAACACAGACATTCTCTCTGAAGTTTTGAATCCCCACTTTGAAACGGATGGTGTTCTACATGATTTTTGTGATGGTTTGTTGTACAAATCCCATCCAATGTTTTCTGCTGATTCTAAATCTCTTCAAATAATTGCCTATTACGATGAGCTCGAGGTTGTTAATCCCATTGGCTCTTATGTGAAGAAGCATAAATTAGGATGCTTATTTTTCACCCTTGGTAACATAAGACCAAAGTATCGGTCTTCATTAAAAGCTATTAATCTGGTTTCACTTTCTAAACACGAAAACATATCCAAATACGGCATGGACGTTTTTCTCTCTCCATTTGTTGAAGATCTGAAAGTTCTTTACTGTGACGGAATTGAGGTTAGTATTGGTCATACTAAACACATATTCTTTGGTGGGCTTTTAGCATTTTTGGCAGATAACTTAGCTGCCCATGCCGTTGGTGGTTTCAAGGAGAGCATGTCATTTGCTTTACAAATATGTAGAACGTGCATGGTAACAGCCACAGAAAGCTCGTCGTGTTTCTCAGAAAGTAGCTGTCAGTTGCGGGACCCAGAAACACATTTTACTCAGTGTGAACTGTTGGATGGAGTTTTGGGTTCTCATTACTCGACTAACTTTGGCATCAATCGTCGATCAATACTTGAGGATATACCAGGATTTTCTGTTGTTTCTGGTATCCCCCATGACATCATGTATGACCTTTTTGAAGGCATTGTACCATACGAACTTAAACTTTTACTAACTCATTGCGTCCAAATTAAGAAGTACTTTAGCATGGAGTTTTTGAATGATCGAATAAACAGGTTTGACTTTGTGAATGACAAACCCACTTTGTTAGATACCAATCTATGTAAGGGTACTCAAAAAATCCGTCAATCAGCTTCACAAATGATGGCCTTAAGTCGATATTTGCCACTAATCATAGGTGACGAGATACCTGAAGATGATGAAAACTTTACATCTTTCCTTCTGCTTTTGAAAATATGCAGTGTAGCAGTCTCCCCCGTCTGTTCACAAGACACTATTCCATATTTAAGTCAATTGATAGAAGAAAAATTAAGCAAATTCATAGCTATCTATCCATCATTCAAACTTATCCCTAAATTCCACTATATGATACACTATCCTACACAAATCCAATACTTCGGTCCCCTTTTGAATGCATGGACAATGCGTCACGAGTCAAAATTGAGTTTTATAAAGAGGTGTTCAAAGAAAAACAATTTCAAAAATGTAACCCAAACAGCAGCTAAAAAACACCAGTTATGGCAATGCTACATGCTTCATGTTGAGCATGGTTTTCTCCATTGTGATTTTGAGACAAGTCCTAAGAAAAAGGTGGGTATTCTAGAATCTGAAGAAAATCATGTAATAGAAGAGGTTTGTACACTATACTCTACAATTGAAAAAACTGATGATACAGAACACCCTAACTGGGTCAAGATACAGAACTCTAACTATCATGTCGGTGTTTTCATTCTACTACAATATGATATAATGTCACCAAAGTATGGTAAAATAACTGATATAATTGTCATTAATGGCACTGTTATACTATCTTTGCAAATCTTTGAATCCAACTATTTTGATACTCATTTTTTTGCATATGCCATCACACCCACAGATTCCTTTGTAGCTTTACCACTGGAGGCTATCACATATTCTCACCCTTTGTATTCAAAGCACTGTTTTGTTTCAGCCAATAGAAACCTGTATATTGTGCCTCCTTTTACATATTAAGTTATGTAAATTCATGATGTATGTTAAGTTTTCTCATATTTTTAAGTTTCTACTGGTACTGTCTTTTTATTAAGTGTTCATAATAACAAAAATAATAGTTATAGTAAGAATAATGGATATTCATGTTCTACAATATTACTGAAAATTCTTGAAAAATACCTGTAAATGGAAAGAAATATTTATAGTACATTAAAACAATTAAAATCCGGCATGTTTTAATGTTTACGCTTATTATTATAATATCTAATGAGTTGAATATGAGTTGATATTTCTATTTTTTAATGATTATAATATATATATGTATATATATATATGATGAAAGCCAACATATATTTTATTTTTAAACAGTAACTTATTGTTGTTTTATTTATATTTTTTGAAAAAAAAATTAAACAATACAATAACCTAAGCTAACTAGCGAGTAATATTGAAACAATTGTGACTTCGATATTCAAGCATAGATTCTAAAATCAAATATATATATTTAAATCATGTAATCTTTATCATTTTCAAGAACATATTAATATATGTGTATTCAAGGTAGTATCTTAATTTAACACCTATTTTGTAGTGTGTGGTGCAAGAAAGTGTAATATGAGTAGTAGATGTGATAACACAACAAAGAGAAAAGAAGCCTAATAAATTGACCTTTTGCTGCACCCAGACCCATCTAATCATAACACCACAACCACAATACGCATTTCAATGATACAACTAGGGTACTGGTTAAAACAACCCATAGCACTAGAAAAGCAACATTTGATACAACTAGAATTGGTTAAAACAACCCAAACTACTTAAATAGTTACCCTTAAACCATTTGGGATTGGTTACAAGGACTAACAGTACTAGAAATAGTAACTGCCAAACATTTGCATATGCAAATACTAGGCCATGGGTTTTGTCAATATTATGCAGCCAAGATTCCCATGCTTACCTTCAAACTTACGGCAGTACTCTTCTGGTATACCCTTTGTTTCCAACCACTTGCCAATTTCGGTTACAGTCATAGACTCGGCAAACTCCCTGTCGGTAGATTCCAAGTCCATTTTTGTACTGAAGCTAATCAACAGCAGTCAGCTCGGGCTCACTGCAGCGAGGGAACAGGATTGACAACTGTTGGTGGTGATTTGAAAGTTGAAATTTTGAGAAGTTCACCCGAAAGCCGATGTCAACTGGGTAAACGAACGCAACAACAAACAAAAGCCGGAACAGTGACTCCACCAGCAGGTAAGATCACAAAGACAGACTGCACAGTAAACCAGTTCTAACACGCACATGCACACTATCCGCCAATTTCACCGAAACTGCCAGTGTGTGCATGCTCCACACAATCAGGTTTTTGCGCTAAAACCCCAAGCACTTCATTCAAAAACGAGAATTTAGTGTCAGCGAACAATTCCATGACGAGGGTACCAGTATGGAAATCGCAGAACCACTCCTAGTGCCCGCAAATCTTCTAGGTAAACAAGTATTTCAAGGGAGGTACTACACATACAGAACTATGTACTAGTGGCATGCATTGTATTGTAATGTAGCATTTGGTATTTTAGTGAGTGTTTGGGTGAGCAAAAAAGGTTCATATGCAAGCACGTGAATTTGCGCATGCGCAAACAGGAGACGACGAAAGTGGTAGGGGCTTGTTCACGCTGACCCTAATAATATGTAGAAATTCCACATCATGATGCTCATTCTTTATTCTGGACATGCAGTTATTGCTTTTACTCTCTTTCTTAGAGGATGTTCAAGCTGACCATGATCTCTTGCGTGGGATTGACAAGGACATTCAGCAGCGATCTTCTGCACTGTTCTTGCTTAAATCGAAGGAGCACAGAAGGATCACTCAGGCAGCAATAGATGATATTGTGGAAGATTGGGATCTGCGGCTCCATGCAAGAGTCCGTGAGAGGCTAGCTTCTGCTGGCATTGAAATCAGTTCCATAGATGGTCTGCAAGAAGTGTTTGAAGATGTCCCGAGTCCTTTTGATGGACTTGAAACAAGGCACAAGCAGGAGAAATTCTACACTGAAAGCCTGGGATTAGTGGTCAGTCACACTATATAATGCAAGCAGGCATGACACAAATACACTGTGACATCATGGTGATTGGTGGTGAAAAGCAAGCTTATAATTTTTGCTATCATAATATCCTAATTTGTAGTTTCACAAGAGTTATGCACTGCTTTTCATTAATGTTATTAGGTACCAGAGGAAGTGAAAGTTGGTAAACCATACTATGAGACAATCTTCACTGGTGTGAAGCGGCGACTCATTGAAAAACAAGATACCTATCAATATGTTCCTCTCCTCCCTTCTCTACGGGTCCTTTTGTCAGATAGCAGTGTTCTTGATGAGAGCCCATCACGCATTCATAATGATGGAGTCATTGAAGATGTTTGCGATGGTAAGGTCTTCCAATCCCATCCAATCTGATCCCCTCGCCCTTCAACTCATTCTCTTTTACGATGAAGTGGAATTATGCAATCCACCCCCCTCGCCCTTCAACTCATTCTCTTTTACGATGGAGTGGAATTATGCAATCCACTAGGGACACATGTAAAAAAGCATAAATTAGGTATACTATTGTTCACAATAGGGAACATTCACCCTAAGTATCGGGTCATGTCTGAGAGTCATCAACCTTAAATTGCGGCTACAGTCCCTGTTATCACAAAGCATGGGATTGATCTGATTCTACAGCCATTTGTTTGTGACCTACAAACATTAGCAAGTGATGGTATTGTGGTTACTGTAAATAGTCTTGAACATACCTTCCACAGTGCAGTTTTTGATGTGTTTAGGGGACAACCTAGGGAGCAATGCTCTTGGGGATTTAAGGAGTCATTGTCTTTTGCTTTTCGTTTTTGTCGATCATGTTATGTTACCAACAATACATGCAAGACTCTTTTGTCTGCCGAAATAAAGCTTCGATCAGATGAAAAACATAGAGGCGAATGTGAATTAGTCAGTGGCCCCTTTCATGAGCACTACTCTAGGACATATGGGATTAACAGATGCAGTGCTTTGTTAGATATTCCTTACTATTCTATGTTTGATGGGTGACTCCCACATGATATAATGCATGACGTGTTAGAGGGAGTTGCTCCATTAGAAATGTTACTACTTTGTCATTGTATAATCAGAGCAGTACCTAAGTCTTGATGAATACAATTACAGATTATCACACTGTGACTATGATTACACAGAATCAAACTATCCTCCTACCATTCACTCTCGCTCAGTATTGACAGATGGTAAACCACTGAAATCCTCTGCCTCTCAGATGTTGCTATTGATTAGAATCCTTCTGCTAATGATTGGGGACTTAATTCCATGTTCAGATTGTAATTGGAAGTGCTTTCTCACACCTACAAAAATTGTAGACATAATAATGTCCTCTTGGTCATCTGCAGATATCTGTGCAATCTTAAAACTTCTAATAGAAGAGCACCACTGGTGCATTATTGCACTGTATACTGAGGACAAAGTTATTCCGAAGTTTCACTTTTATCTTCATTATCCCCAGCAGATACTCAATGTGGGACCTATGATTCGTACATGGAACATGCGAAATGAGACATTTTTAAACAGGCTGGTAGAATTGGGATTTTAAGAACATTGCCTTTAGTGTAGCAAACAGACACCAGCATCTGTTGTGCTATGAGCTTGCTTCAGGAAACCTCTTACACACACCAAATGAATATGGGCCATGCAACGAACCTCGACAGATTGAATTTGAACCAAGCACATTCAAGATGCTCTAATGCCACTGATAATCACTATCATGCATATGCAGTTCTTATCAGTCATATGTTCGTTATGATACCCTATCTCCAGATGAAAGTACACTCCTTCACTTGCACAGAAAAAGTCGTACTTTATACACATATAAAAATTGTCTGTAACTGTGATTAAAGAAGTGTGTTGTATTGATGCCTCACAGGTAACATACTTAAAATTGTAACAGTAACACACAAAAGTTTTCTTAATATAACATAAACCTACAGTAAAACTAACACAGATTTTATGTGTAGAAAACACAGCAATAGTACATATTATATAGACACTACATCAATACGATCATTATTTGACAACTACTATAATATACTCCATGTTGCATTGATCAAGGAGTGTTGTTATTGCAATACAAATCTCGTAGTTCATATAAGTATTGTTTAGTCATTACTTATCCTGCTGTATCGGCATCAATACTATGTTATAATTACAGATATAGGTATGCGCAGTTAGCCATTATTGTATTAACATAAACAGATTTCGACTTACAATAAGTGAGTTCAGTGAATTACAATAAATCAGTGCCATAGAATAATGAATGATGAAAATAATTATGGATGGTTAATATAAAGTAAAAATGCACGCTACATGAGTCGGTGTCAATTACGAAGGAATATTTTACTTATGAAGAAATGACTGGACACCAGTGCATACATTAGAATACATGACACTTTTTTTGGTTGCATCTGCAATTTCAAAGAGATTTTCTTGCACAAATCGATAAAAATCCCTTACACGTGAATGGTACTCGATGTTAAATACAAAATGTACAGCAAAGAGTGAAAAGAAAGCAGTTTTCATGTTCTTACATTCAAACAGCAGTGATTGCTCAATGGCAATAAAATATTGGGGAGTGAAGTCACTGTCGGCAGCATCAACGAAGTTAACAATACAAGGGTGGTTGTTGGCATGGTCTATAGCTTCATCTGGTGGTGTGCTACGCTGTGGGAGGAAGAAACACCTATAATATTTTGTTATGTGTTACATCAAAAAAAGGCTATACAGGGACTTGGCGCATAAGGAAAGGAACATCATCTGCATTTTCATAAAGAGCTTTTCCTCTCTTCTTAGTGCGCAGAAAGAGTCCAAGGCAACGAAAAGCAGTGATTGACTCTTTTTCTGCATAAGAACATGCAAAGAGCAATAGATGCAGAGGTACAACAGTACAATGCATATACACCTTCCAAATCCATGTCAATATCACGTAAAGCACATTTTAGCGCTGCAGACTTATTCTTTGTTGCTAGGGCATAGTCAATGATGGCAGGGCACCACAACTCCCACTTTCTATCAAATTTTTCCTTAGATCCAGCTGTTTTCATCACCATATCAAACTCAAATGACACCTGCATGTGAATACATACATAATTTCATAATGAAGTTTAAAAACTCATATAACAAAAAAGCACAAAGTGTTTTTACATAATTGGCTTTTTGTAGTAGAGGATACTCTGAACAGATTTGCTCCACCGGTTTCACATCAGTAATAATTGAATTGCGCCGATTTTGAAATGTACGTGACATTAACTCTTTCAGTGCTTCATGATTTGGTCTTGCATCTTGAAGAATTTTCTTTATATGCTGTACATTGCGATTGTGGGACACATCATCCTCCTAATTCCTTTCAAGTGCAGCATATGGATGATGTACTTTCAGTTCAGAGGCATTCCTGGGACGCTTAGCCATAGGCTCACTGTCGTTATTCTTCCCACTTGGTTTTCGGTTGATGTTTTGGCATTTAACGTAGATGAAGTATTGCCATGCATACTAATAGGAAAAGGTCAAAGCAATAATCTCGAGTCCTTACAGCTACAATTACAAAGAGACCTCACCGGATCTTTCAGAAATGGAAATTTTCGTACCAATGACTCAGCAACCACCAGGCAATTCTTGCGGGAAGCTCTTTGCACATAAGTCAGTAACACTGTCCCCAGCACAGACACAATGTACTTGCGATCATCATCACCTAAAACCCCCCTTTCCAAGTTTAACTGGGTGTGATGACGAAACTGAGGTATGGGGAAAGGATTAGGAACCTTGCCAGGTGTAACCTACAAAATAACAAACATACACATTTTATAGGATCTTTTCCTGACTTAGAGAAAGTTTTGGTACAAATAAAATTCAAACAATGTATTCTCATCAAAGTCAGCATCTCATACAGCGGGAAGCTATAATATTCTGTACACTTACAACAGCAGATGTAGCCTTTGGAGAGGAAAACACAGTTACAGTACTATCAGACCCAGAGGGGGGATAGCCTGTGCTAACAGAACTACATGCAGGTGGCCCAGAAGTAGGTGTTATAGGGCTTCTTTCCTGAGAAGAAAAGTAAGCATGTGAATACTGTAGTGTAGCAGACCAGAAAGTCAGAAGGGAGCACACCCTCCACACACACACACACACACGCACCCACCCACCCACCCACCCACCCACCCACACGCACCCACACACCCACACCCACACCCACACCCACACCAGACACACATGAGACACCCCCACACACACAAGGATTGGGGTTGTCTAGGACAACCTGATCTCATTTGCCATGGGGAAAGGATTAGGAACCTTGGCAGGCGTAACCTACAAAATAACAAACATACACATTTTATAGGATCTTTTCCTGACTTAGAGAAAGTTAAAAGTTTTGGTACAAACAGAATTCAAACAATGTATTCTTGTCAAAGTCAGCATCTCATACAGTGGGAAGCTACAATGTTATGAACACTTACTACAACAGCAGATGTAGCTTTTGAAGAGGAAAACACAGTTACAGTACTACCAGACCCAGAGGGGGGATAGCCTGTGCTAACAGAACTACATGCAGGTGGCCCAGAAGAGGTAGGTGTTATAGGGCTTCTTTCCTGAGAAGAAAAGTAGCCAACTTTGTGATCTCATTTGCCAAATTGGGGCAAAAACCTGTCTACAGTTCATCTAGGTTATCTACTTGTTACCTTAGAGTTTACTGAATTCTGTGGCCACAATTTTTTTTAACA
>OZ019948.1:6414772-6470246 GCA_963970385.1 Theonella swinhoei | reverse complement strand
GTGCAATGTATTGATATAGTATATGATATTCTGGGACATCCCAGGACTTTGATGGCAATCCCAGGTAACCCTCCTTGTTCGTCAGGGTTGTCTTTCTCCTTCCTTGGTATTTGGGGGTGTCAGAGGCTGGGCAACCTCAAGTTCAACATCCAGTGCTCCTTTGTCATCAGTACGGTTGGATTTATTGTATTCAGAGGTGTCACAAATATGCATACAAAATGTAGATATAGCTAATAACATGCAAATCTAAACCATACGCACACATACAGTCGGTCAACAATCTCACATTTATGATGGAACATTGTGTAGAACACACTGACCGCCCCCCTGAGGCTGGTAGCAAGTAGAAGAAAACGACGATCCTTTAGAAAATGTAAATAAGAGATCCGATCATGTTCACAAAACGTGTTAATGACTGTAGACCAATCAAATCCTTCCATGAAACTGACATCACCATGTCCATGATTCTGGAGTTCCTCAGCGTTCCTCACATGCAGAACACCCAGAAAGTGATAGGTCAGGAGTGACATATTGGAAGAATACTTTGACCCCAACTTCCTTTACTGGGTAGAAGATACAGGAGTCCACCCACTTCAAAAACCGAGAGAGATAACGGAACTTGTCATCAGAGGTTCGTTGCTGAGGTGAGAGAAGTAACTTCAATGAACAACTTATCACCAGTATTAAATTTGTGCGTATGAAATAATGTGCAATTCTGACAATTATGTAACCCCTCTAGTAACCCTTATGCCCAGACCCCACCCAAAATGGGAAAGGGTCTGGTGATATTGCTCACTATTCTTGGTTGTGCTGATTCAGCAATAACATGACCGTATTTGTGTGTGCAGTGCTGCATACGGTGCACATGCACATCACATGACTTTCATGCTGAAGATGCTGAATCAGCCCAACCTAAGAAATGTCACCAGACCCTTTCCCGTTTTGGATGGGGTCTGGGCACAAGACTACCCCTTGTGCTGTGTGTATATGGTCACGTGTATACTTGATAAAATAGGCAAATTAAACCCTCACCAGTTGCATCTCTGATACAAACAAAGCCAGTGGTCCGGATGGAATATCTGCCCAAATGCTGAAGTCTACAGCCAATAGTATTGCTTCACCCCTAGCAATACTGTTCACTCTTTCATTAGCAACAGGAAAGTTTCCTAAAATGTGGAAAACTGCAAGTGTTGTCCCTGTCCCAAAGTCAACAGCTAAAAATGATCCATCTAACTACAGACCTATATCATTATTAAGTGTTGTCAGCAAACTCCTGGAAAAAATTGTCTATTCACTTCTTTGGGAACATTTATTAGACCATTCTCCTATCTCTGACCAGCAGTGGGGCTTTCAAAAGCTCAAGTCCACCACAGCAGCTTTACTCTCCTCCACTAATGAATGGTTTAAGTCTCTGGACAGGAAGGAGGATGTTGTCTGTGTTTTCTTTGATTACAAGAAGGCTTTTGACAGTGTACCACATCGGATGCTGATGGAGTGTCTCTCCCAGTCAGGTATTCATCCACATATTTTGTCTTCGCTTTGCAGCTACCTTAGTAATAGGCAGCAATTTGTTCGAATGAATGGTGAAAACTCACAGTCTATTGCTGTTCACTCTGGAGTGCCACAAGGGTCAGTGTTAGGTTCCCTGTTGTTCCTACTCTACATAAATGATATTACTAAACTTAACTTCTCATCTAATTCAAGACTAAGCCTCTACGCTGATGATATTTTATTCTACAAACCTATCAGTTGCAAAACATCATATGAGGAACTACAGCAAGATATTGAACGTCTCTCGCGATGGTCAGACAAACACATGTTGTCTTTTAACACAAAGAAATGCAAGTGCATGCTAATTTCCAACAGACAAAACCACACTCCACCTTCACTTTCGCTCAATAATTAACCCCTCGAATTTGTTCGGGAATATAAGTATTGGGGTATAATTTTGACTAGTAACCTTTGTTGGTCATCTCATATCCAGTATATATGCAAGAGAGCTAGAAGAGTCTTGGACATTATCTACCGCAATATCTCACCCAATACCACCAACTGTCTGACATTCCTGAAACTTTACGTGGCTCTTGTCAGACCACATCTCAAGTATGCGGCACAAGTGTGGAATCCACATCTAGTAAAGGACATCAACAGTCTGGAGAGTGTGCAGAAGTTTGCTCTGAGAATATGTTCAAAAAATTACCATGAAACTTACCAAAATCTGCTTAATGTCTATCAAGTACCAACTCTCCAAAATCGAAGATTGTTTTTATGCTTATGTACTTTTTACAGCATTGTGAACAAGCTCGTGTCCTTCCCCACTGAGACAGTATTGCCACCCACCTCAGCAGGTACTTCTACTTCTAGTCAGAATTATAATCCCTCTGCCTATTGAGTCCCCCATGCTCATCTCAATGGTCTTAAATTCTCCTTCTTTGCAAACACAGTTAGAATCTGGAACAATCTGCCACACGAAGCAGTAAACAGCCAAGATATAACTACATTTAAGTATTTAATAGCACCTCTTTTTATGTTTTCATAACCTGCCTTACTGTATTGGATGCACTCTGTGTATTAGCTTTGCTATTTAGTGTGTCCTTGCTTATATTGCAGAATTATTATAGAAAAAAAATCTCCACTGCTCTGTGTTGTTGTGGAGGATGCAGGTGAACCCGTCACTTCAGTGTCTTGCCTGGGGGCTGGTGAATCCTCCCTTTTTTGTTTCATCACAACAACTGCAAGTGTTATGACAATGAAGAGGCCATACTATAAACACAGCTGGCTATACACCTGCCAGCACATACTATGCACCTCGGAATGCAGCTGGAAGTGGTTTATACCGTCAACACCAGACTTTCAACGTCAGCAATGTCACCGTCAGTCGATCAGCAGGAGGCAACATGTGCACGTGTTAAGTGAGCATGCATGCTATTACTGAGTAGTATAACTGTGCACATGTGCCAGTGACATTTATAAATAGACCAGGTCATGCTAGTCTATCTATAGTAGCATGACAGTGCACAGAATGTGCATGCCTGACCTGCTAAAACGCAGCAGGGCAGTTATATAATGCTCATGCGCGACCAACCAAACACGACTGCTTGGAAGCGGGTGCTGCTGGAACTTGGAAGCAGGTGCTGCTCATTTTTTGCTGATTTTGTTTCACTACAAATTTTGATATCTAAGGAGTTTGCTGGAAACTGAAGATCTGGAAAACATTAGGAACAAACGAGAAAGTTGACTAGCATCTTGTATACCGTATGTATTCTCTTCCTTGCAGATAAAGATGCCACCAAAGAAAAGAATGCAGAAGGTTGGAGCTGTCAACTACCAAAGGCATAAGGCCATTTCAGGAGTGAGGGCTGATGAGGATAGGCCAGGGCAGAGAGATGTAGTGGTTGAGGGCGGGGTTAGGAGTGGAGAGACAATGGTCCAGGCCAGGGTTGGGAGTGGCGAGGCGGTGGTCGAGGGCGGGGTTGGGAGTGGTGAGATGATGGTCGAGTGTGGGGTTGGAAGTGGTCAAGATTGCTGATTTAGCAGTTAGGAGCATTTCCATGGAAACCGGGCCTGATGAAACTGAAGCCATACAACCTCTTTAAACATCTTCCAAGTTTGAAGTCTCTACGACAAATTGAGGTCATTTTGCACATTTATGCACTATACTTCCCTAAATCCCTGTGTTGTTGCATATATACTGCACTTGTGTCTCTACTTTTTGGCACTGTCATCCCTACGTCCTTCAACATTTTAATGTTTTACTCCCTTATTTCACTGGTTTTTCGTAGTATACTTGCTTGCGAATACAATGCTCTGCGTTTGTGTGAGTCCCACTCCATTTTGCTGCTTGTGGTCATGTGAAATGCACGTGGGTAATAATGAGGAAATGGCGTTCAACTACATGGAAGTGCTAGTATATCGTAGCTAGTAGTCCTACAAAAATTCCATTGGTGAAAGGTACTGCACATAAGAAGCCTTTTGACACAAAAATCAAGCTTGTTGCTAGGCCATTTGAAGAAGAATAATAATAAGAAATTGGGGTTTCGGCAATTTCATGTATGTCATTGTAGTGGTGTATTTTACCACCTTTTGAGAGTCTTGTTGTGTATAGAAACACTCGTAGGCCATGTTATGTGTCTAAAAGGGCTTATAGTTGCCACATTTGAGAGTTCTTAGCCGTTACATTTGCTTAATGGTCGTGTCAGTGCCATCCCTACATAGTCTCCCTAAAACCTATTTTAGCCTGGACACCTATTGTATAGCGGACAACTACTATGTACCAAGTGTTTCCCCCTTTATACCATACCTCTAAATAGTGGACACTGTCTTCCACTGGTGCAATATAAAACCTCCTCCGAATAGTGGTCACTAATTAGCACTCACCTAATACCTCCACCCCCTCTTATACACTTGCGTGCACATGCCGGTGTAGATCTACACACAGTCCCTCTCTCTAACTCTCATGATCACTAGATACACACGCACACACACACACACACACACACACACAAACCAAGTACTCAAACCCTCGCTGAACATGCATGCCTCAATTACCATTGTAATTACTGATTTCAGGTGTCTGTAATGACATGGTTCCCAAATACCATGTTTGTGTGCCTAGCACCTCTCCAATATTAACACACTTCTGTCCCAGTGTAGATGTACAGTCTCAAACACAGGACACAGTCAGTCACTTGCGTGCACATACACATCACTGTAGCTGTGCATGCACCTTATACCCACCCTTGTAAACTGTAAGTGAGTGGAAATGTCATGCTACTTCCTAATCATCTTTTTTTTTGGGATTTGCTGAAGTGGAGATTCCCTGTCTTATCCCACAGTATTCACAGGGGTAAGCATTGGGAGCTTTGTAGGGTAGGAAAGGGCCATCGGGAGCTGTGTAGGGTAGGAATGGGCCATTGGGAGCTGTGTAGGTAGGAAAGGGACAACGGGAGCTGTGTAGGGTAGGAAATAGCTCTGTAGGGTAGGAAAGGGCCATCACGAGCTGTGTAGGGAAGAAATGCAGGATTATTGTATGCTTAGTGTGAGCCTCTGAGTGTGTTGTTGCTGGAAGTTGTTGCCCTACACTCAGGTTGTTTTAGTGTAATGTATAGTTGTAGTGGTACATGTACTTTACTATCTACTGTCATGTATTTGGCACTACCCCTGTAAAATATGAGGATGGAGCTGGAGCTGAACCATAAAAGTACTGCTGTAAAGTGCAATAGGAGGGAAGAGGTTTCCTGTTCACCTAGCACCTTGAATAATTCTTCAAAAACCTACATGTCCCACACTTTCTGCTATGCCTTAACAATTAATTAAGTTCCTGGCAGGATAGAAACTAACTACATCACAAAAAATATTTGTTTGATGCCAGAGTTTAAGAAACTTAAAGATATGACCAACGTTTCGGAGTCCTCACGGGCTCCATCCTCAGGGTACAAAAACTGAACTAAGCAAACATAGAAACGTACACAATAAAGAAGAATGCAGGAAGAGCGATGGAAAGGCTATTTAGGAATGTAATAACAATGCAATATTAAATAAGGTCTAAATTATGAGCCAATAAGAGGATCCCAAATATGGGGGATTTCAAGGCCTTGGTCTCTGTTGGTTTTATTGTGTACGTTTCTATGTTTGCTTAGTTCAGTTTTTGTACCCTGAGGGTGGAGGACTCCGAAACGTCGGTCATATCTTTAAGTTTCTTAAACTCTGGCATCAAACAAATAGTTTTTGTGATATAGTTATGGCCAGAGAACAAAGCAGTCTGAAACAGAAACTAACTACATATAGCTACACATTTATGCCCCTACACGGATTGGTTGACACCTCATACTATGTATGCTATATATTATACATTTCCAAGGTGGTCATTCTTTCACGCACAGCTAAAGAAAAGGTGACACACAAAAGCTACAAAAACAAACCTCCTATATATAGCTCTGTGAGTTTTTAAGAGTGAAATTATTACCTGCTCTGGTGCCTTTTATGCTGCTTCAAGGGCATGATTAGTACCTTGTAACCACAAAGACCTGATTGTTTAAACTTGCACTTCTTCATCCACATCCAGGTGTATGCCTGTGGGTTTAGTGATACATGATCTATTCACAGGTGAGGGAGCTTGGAAGGAGTACCAAGGTGAGATGGTATGGTGTGTCAAGGTGTCATGTTCTCTTACATGTACATGTTCACTCTGTTTCTGCACATACATGTCCGTACTTCCTCCTGCAATTTGCACCAAAGCCTCATAGTGCACTCAGTAGGGTGATGCAATAATAATCCCATAGCTGTATCCCAAGTGGAGTTATACACATTTGTATTTCTCAGCTGACCCACCCTCTTTTGTGCTGCATGTGTGCAGTGACATCCAGTGCAGTTGCAGTTCATCACGTGATCATTTTTGTACAACATACACATATATGAATCTGTGCTATACAAGACCTAAAAGTGATGGAGAAAATGTCCGAGGTGAACTATCTAATTGGCCTAATCTGCTCTTTGTGTGTCTTTTTTTTATATGCAGTATGCAGTTATTGGTGACCCCTCTGTGAATGCAATAAGGACAGGGGAGGAGGTCAGGCAAATGAAGTCGGCCCATCTCCAGATATAATTGACACCCATCACTTCAGAAATTGTAGTACAGAGCACAAAATAAAGAATTACTCATGTTAGGACACTTGGCAGACCAAGTATGATTTCGATTGGCCATCATAGCAAATTGTTCGGACACTTTCTTCAGTGAAATTTCATTCTTTTCATTGATAAAAGGGTACATATATACAAAATGCATGAAATTGACTGTTTCGGGCAAGTTGTGTTGTGTTGCTTTGCCTTTCTGTTGTGTTGTTGTTGTTGCCTTGCCTTTCTGAGCATCTCTTGGATTGATTGTTCATGACATTGCCATGTATATGGTATAAAAAAATTACTGCAAAAAAAATTACGATGACACACTCATCCATTCGTCCCAATCACTGAGTAAATCCGATTGAGCATCTGAATCTTCTTTATTCAGTTTCAGATTCTGATGAGCTAACTGTACTTTCATGTGTTGGCAAGTTACGTGTACATTCCTTGTACTGCTTCCTTTTGCTCTGGTTAGGCCTACGCACTTCATCCCTCCACCAGAGGTCAATTGCTTCATCAAGACAGAATTCCCTTAATGGTACACTGTCTGTAGTCAGCAAAAGTAGGTCATCAAGTTATTCATTCGAGAGTGACGTCCTCTTGTTGGTCTTGATTACATTCAATTGCGAGAACACATGTTCTAACTTCCCATTGGAAGCCGGCAATGAGAGGAGTAAATCAACCAGAATAAGAGCATTAGTCCACTCGGAGGAAGGAGCATTGAATATTTTCCACCAAACAGCACGGTAGTCTAATGTTAAGAGGGAGATGAAGTGTACAGCATACTGCAGGAGAGACTTAATTTCTTCCTTGATTTTTCTACAGTTCGCTTGTGCTCCTTCAAGGGGTACAGTGAACCTCGTTACAAGTCTATCAACAATTTCTAGCGATATATCCTCCTCCACGATCTTTTCCCATCCTTGAGTTGCTAGTATACTGATGATGTCTCGTATGACCTGTTGATCTGATCATTCCATTCGGGAGCGTAGGCAATTGTTCACAGCTTCAAAAACTTCTCACAATGCCTTGTATAGTAGTCCTGTGCTTCACTGAACCACTTAAGCTGCTGGCACTGATAAATTTTCTTCCCATTCTCATCCTCCACTTCTTCAGTGTAGCGGAATACATAGGCCACTGTGCTAAAGGCAGTGAGCTCAGCTTGTCAGTCTCCGTAACTGTTTGTAACAGGTTTGTCAGTGCAGCCAGGATATCTAGCTCATTTGATTGCAATACTTTTGAGAAGATTGCACAAGGGGAGAGAATATTAACGAAAACAGCACAGCCCAGTAGGTATTTGGCATGCAACCACTGGTTGCAATATCCACGCAATTTAGCCCTGTCAGAACTCTTCACTGAGTGATCCTCTGATAGTGCCAAGAGATGGCTAGTGTACGCTCCATATCTTGACAGAATGCGCCTCATGGCATTCAATTTGTGGCTCACCCACCTAGATCCACTGGCCCTGATAGGTTTGATACCGGCTTCATCGACATCGATGCACTCCTTTAGATCTGAGACAAGTTCTGTGAGTTCTCTGCATTTCTTAGGTGATTTTTCATACAAGTAGTAAAACTTAAGGAGCATATCGTCAACAGCATCAAAGGCAGTACCTACAAGTGCATCTTTCACAGCCAATTCCAATCTGTGTGCCATCCACCACATCCAGAACATCCACTCACATTGAGATTGAACAAGACCCCCTCTAGCAATATTGGCCGACGCTCCTTTACTCACAATTCCAACAAGCTTTTTACAGTTCTCAGGGTCAATGTCAGATATTCCAAGCTGTAACAGTGTACCTTTGAGACTCTGAAATAGTCCAGCTGCATCTACACTCTTAGGCCTACACACATGGAAGTAGTTCGTTCTCGTGTGCATTTTCTCATCAGAGCTAGTACTGTTGCACTAAACTACCATGAATACTTCATCATCAGCATTGCCTTTGTCAGTCGAGCCATCCATCAGCAGTGAGACAAACTTCGCCTGTGTGAGTTTCAGAAGCAGCTGCTGATGGCGCAACTCAGCTATGTAATGTGTGAAGGTTTTACCAGCAATCTCATTCGTGTATGCACTCCCAATGGCGACTCCATGTCGTGCTTCCAACTCACACAGCTGTGGGTACTTCCTAAACGAAATTTTCTCAATGGTGGTGAAGTATGTGATGTCGAATTTGTGTCATAGCTGGTCTTTTTCACAGTCAGAAATCTTGTGTAGAGGTCTAGCAATGGGTGCGTAGGAAGAGGAATCACTGTCACTCTCTCTGGGCCGTTTTCTTTTCAACAGATTCATCACATGCGTGTGCTGGTCTGCTTTGGCGTGATCTCTGATATTACTTGTACGCACCGAGTCAGCCTCCAAAAGCCACTTCTCACTGAAATTTCTTCTTGAAGCAATACTTGTTTTGAATTTAGTGCACACAGTGCATTGAAGCTTTGTCACTTCCTTCTTTCTTCCGTTCATTTCAGTGTCACATTCGAGCCAAGTATGAGTCTGACACTCACCATCGAGATCAGCCTTCCATTTTTGGTAAGTAGTGAACGTGACTTTCCTTTTCTTGGCCTCTGTGGCTGATGTATTGCTGCTAGTACTCTGGTCTCTTCGTTTCATTCTAACAGGGATCATAGACAGATATAGACTAGCTAACTCACGATCACTGAAACGGATGATACAGCAAAAAACACGCGGTGTAACGATGCAGGTGCATGCGCGTTTTATACAGTCTAGCCCCATCTTAAAGTATTGGACGGACGGTCGGCCGATATAGACGCCGTTTTGCTAGGTCTTTTAGTGAATTGTTCAGAAATTGGCCGATGGCCGGCTGTTATTTTGTGCACTGTAGTAGATCATTTCTATTAGATGGGACCACTGGCAATGTCATAAATGGTACGACACAAACATGTGCTTGCACTTTTGTGCGCGGCAGTGTAATAACTGTATATGTAGGTATCATATGCAGCTTAGGAGCCTTCAGCTCTGTATGTACATGTACATGAGTATACAATCGATCATGTGTACCATATTCAGTAATGGCGATTCTAGGGGGGTTCTAAGGTTTCCAGAAACTAGTCCGAATCGGGCTGGGACTAGCATAGGGCTAGGGCTTCTAGCTAGGCATCTCAAGCGTTCCCGAAACTCGCATAGTAAATAAATCTATAATCTATAGGCTTGCAAAATGGTTGCCTTCCTCGAGTCGTATCACTAGCATGCAAGATTGATCTCACAACTAAGTGTTAGCTATTATAGCAGGTCTGACGGAGATGAGCCACGTCGTATGAAGTTATGTAACATTTTGGATTCATAATGCTTTTACAAGTCAGAATGTGTTGTATATTGTTCTGTTAATAAGCATAATATAGTTCTTCCCATATGCTGTTCGTCATGCCTGAAAATGCGTGGTCTCAGAGTGTCTAAAAATCAAAATTTTCCTAGGAGAGCATCCCCCTAGGTTTGCAAAGGCATAGCACATGCATTACCAGAAACTACTTTAAAAATATCTCTAGAATCGCCCATGTTCACAGGTGAGTGAGGTCAGGAAGAGTGTCAAGTCCTCATTAGGTGAGCGGTCTACTTTGACCGTGGGTTCCAAGAAATGTTATTAGCACCACTGACAACATCCCTTCCCTGTCATATTGAAATGCTGTATACAATGTATGTGGAGGATTAGTGCTTTTTATTTATGTTGCATCCATGTACACGTATGAGAAGTTTCTGTGAGTCCGCCTAATTTCAAGTTCAACTGAACATCCACAAGAGCCAGGACTTGCAGGAGGCAGCAGTGGTGGTGAGAGTGCAGGAACTGGTGGTGGGTGGTTGAAGGGATTGTGGGGGGTGAAGGTTGTAGTTGAAGTGGCAGCAGTGTTGGGAGGACAGTCGGACCTTTAGGAACACAAATAACTTCACATGCTGTATATGTAAGTCTAAAAATAGATTACCTTCCTTCGGTCTTGCCTGCAAGGGTGAGGGTAGTGAGAGTAAGTGTGAGGGTGTGGGTGAGGATGAAGGTGAAGGGATGGGTGAGTTGTAAGAAAGAGGTAAGTTTAGAAGGAGGTAAGAGTCAGAGTCAGAGTAATCAGAGCACCCACATTTGGAACCCCCTGAGATCATCAGGACACCTCACTAAATGTTTATGATTCAACCTCCTGGGACCAGGACACCTCACTAATTGGGACACCTCTCCCCATGTTTGAACCCCTGAGATCACCACACCTCACTAATGACATTCTCACCTCCTCATGTGTCACCTTTGTGAAAGCAAGAACTCTGAACTCTGAACTATTTATGTTAAGTCTGCCATTGTCATGCATGCATAGTTTCCACGTCTTTTTTTCCTGCATACATGAGTTGTTTATGGTCATATCATAGAGTCTGTAGAGGGATGGTGCCGACACAACACACCCATTTTTCTATATGGAGAACTCCCAAACGTGGTAGTTACAAGCCCTTTTAGACACATACACCTACGTGTTTCTGTACCCACTAAGACCCTCAAAATACACAGCTACAATGACTTGCAGAAATACTATATACCTGTTTGTGCTGAGGGTATTTTGTTAATGCTCTTGTCTTGAAGACTGCATATATTGACTTGTGTGTATTAGCAAACTGTCAACTTTTTCTTAGGTGGGGATTGACCCAGGAATTATAATTTTATATGCTGATGAGGACAACATCCACAATGTTCTCGGTCTAACACATTCCCCCATTAGTCTAGCTACCTTGTTCACACTGATACATGTACATATACAACGTACTCAGGGGCATTAGGGCACGTACCAGCACTCAGATGCTGTACCTTACATGCATCAAACTTCAACAAACAAGAGTTACATGCATCAAACTTCAACAAATGTTTGTAAACAACAACATATATTGACCACACCTATAAACAAGGTCACGTGATGTATAGGGGGTGTGTACTAAATGTTATTTGTTTACACCACCAACGGTAAGGAACTAGCTAACAGAGAAACACTGCACTTATGTCAAACTATAAAAGAAGTAGCAAAGTCTTAATGCCTCAAGTGGGAACTTACGTAACCTCCGTTTAGCCGTGCTATGAGGTTACCGACTACGTTTACAGAGTAGTGAATAAATCCATACCTCTGCTAAACGTCAGAGTCAACTGTTCCCATTCATGTAGGTTAAAGAGCTATCCATCAGCTTCCTTACGAAGGTATATCTATAGCTGCTCCGCTCCTTACCACTTACCGTTGCTGCATTTTAGTTCACTGTTCAGTGCGACCGCTATGTTTCTAACACGTCCCAATTGCACAGGTGCAACGACAATGTCCGTGTGGCTGACAGTGCGTCTGCATCACTTCTGATCTATTTTCTGGATGCTACTACCCTTTTTCACAAGGCTGTTGGCTCGGTTTTGGGTTAGGCGTCTCTTCTCGTCGTCTGATCCGTAACACAAACATATGCCTGCCTGTTAAAAAATTTCTGCATGCTAAATCATGGTGTATACAGTATACGTAACACTTTACGTAAAGTATGCGTAAATAATTTTTGGGACACTCCTTAATGCCCCTGAGTAGCCAAAAAGGGCTTGAAACAGCGCGACGAACTGGACCAAAACTGCACAAACTATTGTCTATTTGACTTCATCTGAGCCCTCAAATTTTGGTTTTCACCCAGTTTTAAAATTAAAAGTACCATTGGATTCCTCACGATTTGCCACGTCTAGTGATAGGTCTCACTAAATCTGATTCTCTACCACTGCTGTATGTCCCATAAGGAAAGTATGGAGATGCCATTAACCGCGAGGAATGTTTTGCGCGTGACCTCAACCATACGCGCCGTTTACGCTTGCTGGTATCAAAATCAGCTTGAAAGAGGGGCTACCCGGACGACACAAGGATTCTCAGGTTAGTAATGCTAGCTAGTGTAACGGACTTCTCTAACGTTTCTGGTTTTAACATATTACACTAGGCCTCTTACAATTAGAAACAGTCGCACAAATAGAACAGGAATATACAATACTAAATGTCAAGGTCTATTGGAGTTCAATCTCCAGGTCTGTTCCCATCACCCCCCCTTCCTTCAAGATCGTCCCGAGCTTGGGCCCACCCACCGTTGCGGAGGGGTCACATGCTGTCGCAGCCCATAGTGATGCCTGCGCTGTCCCCCATTGGTCTCGTCATCTGGTAGGGAAGGCGTAGTTTGTGCCTCCTCTGCTGAGGTCACCGAGGAGTCTTCGTCTTGGGGATCATCGTTGGTCTCCTCTGATGTCCCTGGGTGTGGCTCGGCGTCTTGGATTTCTTCTCACCGGAGATGGTCAACCCAGCGAGGCAGACGTCCAGGGGAGGAACGACGGTTCCCATACCAGTGGTAACCGGCCGGAAATGCAGCTGGGCAGGGGTTCACCCTGGTCTTGTGAACTTGGATTGCTCCATCCTGGGGCCGGTACACCTTCACAACGGTCACATCAGGGTTGTTCTGCTCAGTCACACGGTAGAGACCATGCCAAGGCCTAGAGAGCTTCCGCATCTGGCCAGTCTCATCGGCTGGGAACTTCACCAACACCCACTCACCAATACGATAATCTCTGGGTAGAGTCTTCTTGTCATAGTCCCCTTTATACTTTTTCTGGGCCTGGTGAATGGCCTCAGCAGCCAGTTTCCTTGCAGAGGAGAGCGACATAGTAAACTCTTCGCAATAATCCATGACATCAGTTGGCTCAATTTCAGTGAGTGTAGGCCCATTAAACGCTCGGTCCCACTGAACCCCAAATGATGCTGCGTGCTTCCTCAGAGCAGTCTTGACTGTTCTGTTATATCTCTCAACAAGTCCGTCACACTGAGGATGGTAGGCAGTAGTGTTCAGTTTCTTTATCCCGAGCAACTCGCAGATATCATACATCAAATGGGACAGCAAGTTTGTACCTCGATCTGATAATAACGCTTCTGGAACACCACAGAAATTATCTCGTCCACGAGTATCCGTGCAATGCGTTCGGCTTTCTGGTCCGGCATGGCATACACCATGGGCCACTTGGTAAAAAGGTCTTGGAAGACAAGCACGTGCTTGTTACCCTGGGCAGTTTTTGGTAGGTCCATTACGTCCACGCCGAGGATCTGAAAGGGACATGTCACTGGAATAGGATCTAACGGAGGTTGCAACATCCGTCCTCCACCAGATACTACTGCACACTCTGGGCACCCCTTTGCAAACTGCTGGGCATCACCAAACATGCCCTTCCACCACCAGCGTGCACCGAGGGTTTTGAAAAGTCTCTGACCTGAAAAATGTCCAGACATGGGCCCATGATGGGTCTCCTCCATGATCCCCTTCTGCTGGTGCCTGGGAACCACAACTTGCTTGCGATGGTCACGCTTGGAATCCAGGTGATAGAGTATTCGATCAATGATTACAAAGAGATTCTCTTGGAGAGCCAGTTTGCGAGCCCGGTCTCTATCCCCTGGTAAAACTCCATCTTCCAGAAACTTGATCACCTCCATCACATCCGGGTCTTCCCTTGTCTGGTACATGTACCACGTCCACGTTCCCACCACTTTCATCATCAGATGAAAATAACAGTTGTAGGATGTCGGATTGGTCAGCCTCATCATCTGCACCCTGACCTGCTGTTACCTGCTTTGAGCTGGGAGACTCATTTTTCCGTCCCCTGCTTTCCGTCTGCTTGGTACAGTCTCAGGCCAGATGGCCAGTCCGACGACACACAAAGCACTTGCAGGCTTCTTGAGGCGTCGATCCTGGAGATTCGACCTGGGGCTTCTTCTTATCTCTTAATTCCACAAGTCTGTCTGTATTGCAACTTGGAAGTGTCCTTGCCAAGGTGTTGGTATTGCTTCCGCTTGCGAAGCTCAGCTAACCTCTTCTCTTCATTGCGGGCGGTGAGGCATAGCTCCCTGTAGGTCTCTGCTCCCGAGACAGCTGGAGCGCGCATAAGCTCATGTTGCAAACCCTCCTGCAGTTGACCATGTAGCAAAGTATCTCGTGTCTCCATGAACATGTTGTCATGGCCATAAGCAATCTGGAATGTACGCTCTAACCTCCGTATGAAGGTGGCAACTGGTTCATTATCTTCATGGCGGGTGTGACGAAAATCCTGAGATGCTAGGGTACGGCTACCAGGGTCCAGACGAACACGCAGACTATCAACAGCACTGGCATACGTACTCTTGCTATCCATGTCTAACAAACCCCACTCCTGCAAGGCACTTCCACGCAAGTGCCCTGCGAGCTGCAATAAGAGCTCCTCATCTGTCCATTCATTCCATGTGGAGGCACGCTGGAGTGACGGCAGCCAGTCATCTAGTCGCATCTCAGGGTTCTCCCCTGTAAAGGGATCTACGGGTGGGGCCTTACCCCTCCTTGGCTTACGTGTTGCCGTATGCGGCAGCTCATGATCCCCATTAGTACTGTAACTACTAGCATTGCTAACCGGAGAGTCTGGTTGTGGTGAGGAAGCTGCAAGAAGATCTTTCAGTCTCTTGATCTCCGCCTCCTGCTGCCCAATGAGCTGGTCATACTCTGCTAGACACTGACAGTTGGTCCTCCATAGCTCATGGACACGCATCTTCTTATGGTCCAGCTGCTGACGTAGTCCCTCATTCTCTGCTCTTACTGCCTCCAGCTCCTCCTTCAGGCCTTGCAATTCGCCCTCAGAACTCTCTGACTCAGCATCAGATAACTCCGGTCTCTCTTCCTCAGGCGCTTCCTCCTCCGCTTCCACTGTCAGGAACGGGCCATCCGCGTCAAGAAGGGAGAATGCATCAAGGGGTGTGGCCCCAAGGACCACCTGGACATTCTTCGGTTCACGGCCAAGCTCCGCCATTTTCCCTTCCACCATCGTCCTCACCTCGTCACCTGCCGCTGTCGTGGGTACTCCCACGGCTGTCGCTAGCCTCCTGAGGTGAGCCGCCATCAGGCGTTTCGAGTTCAAAGGGATTGGCAACCGCAACCGCTGCCTTTCGGAAGTGCCTTCCACGTGGTCTCCCCCAGCTGACTCCATTCTGTCTTGCCCCTCCTTCTCGCGAGTTTGTCCGTATGGCAGCTCTTGCTACGAGGTATTCACTCACGGGCCCTCTAGCTCCATATTACACGGCCACGTGCGGAACCGGACCGTTTCCCTCGCTGCTGCCTCACTGAGTGGATCAAAATGACAACCGAAGGGGCTTCCTGGATCAAGTCTAGGGTGCCTGGGGAGCTGTGCGAGAGTGATTCAGCCGGATAGAAGTGTCGGTAAGGACCTCCACTGTAACGGACTTCTCTAACGTTTCTGGCTGAATCTTAACATATTACACTAGGCCTCGTACAATTAGAAACAGTTGCACAAATAGAACAGCAATATACAATACTAAATGTCAAGGTCTATTGGAGTTCAATCTCCAGGTCTGTTACGCTCCCATATTTACAATGAGATGTAGTGTAGCAGTCAAAACGGTACAAGTGAACTATGACATTGAGGTTCAACGCGCTTCCATTGTCATGGCTCACCTTTACCCACTTATCCCTAGTCTTCGGCCTAAAGTATTCGAAAAACGCACTTCTCGTAGCTCCTTCAGCACTGCCACGTGGTTTCCGTCCAGTTACCTGCGTGTACCACTACCCGCCAACGTGCAGGAAGTTGTCAAAATGACGCGCGGTTGCATAGCACGTAAAACTTCAGCAACTTCCGGGGCTCAGGTGAACACAAATAGAAAATAACTTCATGTGTCCAAACAAGAAAATTGCAGTTGCAGACCTGGAGTTTGACAGCATTGGGAGAAGGTATGAAGATTTTGTGCATCAAGGATCATGTATGCTCCTGTATAAATGATTATTGTGAAAGAATTAGAGCGATTACTAATGCCAGTTTTGCGGTAGGCCATTTGAACTGAAGAAGAAGAAAGAAGAAGATGAACAATTACTTTTTCGAGAATCACTGTAGCTGTGTATTTTACGTACTCTGAGGGTATTATAATGTATAGAAGCACTTGCAGAGCATGTTGTTTCTCTGAAAAGGCTTAAAACATCCACAGTAGGGAGTTGTGAGCTGTTGCATTTTAACGCTAATGGGTGTGTTGGTGCCATCCCTAGAGTCTACTGATTCTATGATACTGCTGAGTAAGACTAAAATAGGTGATGTATGGTGAGGTAACAAATAGATACACACCACTTCCTATTTCCTTCTGAGCATGACTGACTACTAGGACTCCCTCTCCAATCCCAGGTCATGTTTAAATTTGTCCTGACCTAATCACTCCCCAATTGATGACCTGGTGGTGCAGGTACACATTACATGTACATGTGTATTATACATATGAGGACACCACAGCCCAGGACCCTCGGCCTTTTAAATCATGTAGTTCCCTACACTCTGCGTCTAATGGTTCAGATTTGTGTTGTAATTTCATTAAGGAGAGATGCGTGCACTTTTCAAAGACTCAGTTTGTGCATCGTGCATGCGGCTGAGGATAACATTGTTTAAGTGTCCTAATTGCAGATACTTTTGTTACTTTTCAGCATATACTAACAGGTTGTCCAATACCCATGGTCATTACCTCCTGCACTCAGCTGCAGGCAACTGAGCTACTGAGGCATAATTCTTAGGGTCCATAATTATATTATTCTGCGCATGCGTATGACAAACTTATTGAGCACATGTCATAAAGATGTCATGCTTGTTATAGTTACAATGATGCTTCTACGTAAGCAAAGAGCGGTGATACTAGTTCCTGTAACCTTACTCTTTCGATAAAAGAGCACCTGGAACATGTAGACGGCAAAACTAGAAAATATACGTGGCCATGCCCTATCTTCTTTCTGTTTTTGTCCTAGATTTCTGAACACTTGAATTCATCGCTTTTATTAGCAGTACTAACACTCTAGCAACTGTACAATCTCTGCAGTGCCGTCCAGTAGTGCAGTATGCACAGCAGTACGCACAGCAGTACGCACAGTAGAGTCGCTGAAGTTACACAATAGCAAAGCGGCTGCTTTGCGGTTTGTTCACAGCCACTGGAATGTACTGGGGCGTCATACTATGAACTCTTAAGTAGTAGTGTGCGTTACATATAAACGATTTACCTGAGGGCTATCATTACGGGATTGTGTTAGTACGCATGGATATTCATTGAGTGCCAAATGGCGCTATGGACCCCAAAGCTCCGGAATTATTATGCACCATTTGGCGCTATGGACCCTAAAGTGTTAAAAATGAATGCACATAAGTGCAGAACCCTCGGCACTACGCGTGCACGAATCCTGAAAAGCGCACGTGCTACTGAAATGCGTGTAATGGAAAGTATACGGAAGATCTGTGAGCAAAAGAGGGAGACTAAAGAGAAAGAAGCTCACTGCCTTACATTGAGTCGTATTCCAGGTAGTGCTTAGCCTAGTGTTAGCCTTGTTCAGAGCTTTAGAAAGTTCTGCCGTTGAAAAGTTGTGCAGAATACCGCTGCAATATCGCTGTAGGATGCCGTAGGTAAGCAAATAATGCCATAACTTTTGAATGAAGCCGTCTCAGAGAAGACCCTACTTATATTTTGACCTCCGTTGTCCGCTGAGTATGTGACAGAAGTTTTCAGAACGAACAGACGCTACAAAGGTGAGATGTGACTTAACAGACACACACAGACCCAACTACCGTAACCCTCACTGCGCATGCGCGCTGAGGGTTAACTAAATGCTACAATAGTGGTCCCAGCTGATTTAGCATGCGCGCACACACACACACCTATCAGGTGCCCTAGCAGAGCCTCTGGCTGGGAACTTACTCCACCTTGGTGTGTTCTGGTCCCTGGAAAGACTACCTTTGTGTGTTGGCATTTCATATACCTGTGTATTGTTTCATTGCAGGGAGAAGAGAGAAGAGGGTACATATCTATAGATGCATATGATATCCTGGGATATCTCAAGACAGTCCGTGGCAGTCCTGGACATACCTCCTGCACACGTGCATTTGTGTGTGTTAAAGCCTGTACATACCACCCTCTGAAATGAGGACACCTCTTTAATAGGGACACATCTTCAGGTCCCAACTCCATTGAAACCTGTACATACCACCCTCTGAAATGAGGATACCTCTCAAGTAGGGACACATCTTCAGGTCCCAACTCCATTGAAGCCTGTATTTGTGTCATACATGTGTATGCACATAACTTTTGTGACCTGGCCGTACATGTACACATGTAACCATGCAGGCAATGGAGAACACTTTACTGAGAATCCCGAAGTCATCATCAGCTCAGAATACTGGGAAAGGTACGTATGTGTATATACATGACACACAGTTAGTGTGCACACTAGCTGTATGTAGCCAGTCCCCTTACTGCCATGCTGGGCGTGCAATACATGGAGGGATTTTACTTAAGTCCAGGATGGCACTCAAAGTATAACTACTGCTGGCCATTAGCCTTGATGGCAGTTTCCTATGTACGTTCATATACACATAGCTAGCCTTTTCTTGTATTGTATACAGTCTAGCCACACCTGATTTCTAGTTTACTCTAGAATGTGTGTGTTAGTTATGGAGGGTTCAAGGAGATAAATTGAGAAAGAAAAAGGGATTTCAGATTTGGGAATTTGTCAGTGTCACAAAATATGCAGGCCCCCATGCATCAAAATGTGCCTACCCCAGCACCATGGGCAAGCCCAGCCCTACATAGCCTGCCAGCATGCTCACAGAGGTACTGTACACATGCAACACACATATACGCAAGAGAGTAGGACACAGGATGATTTGGGCATTTGTCAGTGTCACACAACGTACACATGCAACACACATATACACAACAGATTAGGACACAGTATGCCCCGCCCTTGAGAACCAGGGATGTTGGGTTAAAGATCTTTTGTGGCTAGCCAAGTCTCCCCACACATCCAATGCCACAAACTTACATGCAAGGATCTACCATTTCTATGTAGTTACTTAAGCAGTATAGTGCTGTCTGGGGTGTGCTTGTAACTCTGTGCTAGCTAAGGCTAAGGTATGGGGCGGGGTGTCAATTGTCCTAAGTGGCATTATTAAACCTGGGTGTTATGGGAGAGGCTAATGCTTGTGTGTGTGTGTGTGTGTGTGTGTGTGTGTGTGTGTGCGTTTGGGGGGGGGTTGGAAGGAGAAAGAGGAGTGCAAATGCATGTGGAGGTGTGAAGAAGAAAGATGAGTGCAAGGGTTCGAGATGGCTTGTGTCCGTGGTCAACAACGTTGGTGTTTGAATACCAGTGCAGTATGCTCTGCCTATCTCTCCAGAAGTCTACACCCCTCGGAAAAGTGCATGTTTGAATGCTGGTCTGTATAATGCCCGTAATGTCCTCTTGTTAGTGTGAAGAAAAAGAGAGGATGTGCCAGTTGACCAGTCATCAGGAGAGTTCCTTACTGGATCATTGAGAGGAAACAGGTTTTGGTCCCTTTAACTCATTACCGGGCAAAGGCGCATTATTGCGACACACACGCCCCTTTCCGCGCGGGTAAAGGCGCATTATTGTGACGAATTACTGCTGCTTACTTTGTAACGTTTTCCGTTGAAGTTTTCTATCTACCATGGCCCAACGCACATTAACATCCGATCCAAACGTACTGCTCTCCTTGATGGGCGGCATAGATGAGTCAGAGAGCGAGGATGAGTTCGACGGTGGCTCGCCAATGACAACGGTCCCACAATATTACGCCATAGTGTTGTAAGCGATTATGAGAACAGCTCCGCCCATTCCGTACTACGTTCACGCTCCCTGGAGTCACTAAATACTGAGCCACAGTCACTACCAGGCAGCCCCTTCTCCCCAATGCAAGTAGATACGAGTAGCCCCTCCCTCTCCCCTATGCAGAGCCCGATTGCTACAGCCCCTCCCACCTCAAATAATACAACAGCTAGCAGTGCTACAGCTACAACTACTATGTCGAGTGCTCCAGACTTCACCGCAACACCAGGCATCATTCCAAACATGGAACATCGAGACCCCATTGACTTCTTCCGGTTCACGCATTTTAGACCTCATCTTCACTGAAACTACTCGCTATGCCAACCAGTACCTAGAGAGGGAGAGAGAGCATTTGCAAAGCCATCCTAATGCTCAGGCACATGACATCCGTAAAAAAAACTCACCTGCAAGGAAGTGGAAGCATTTCTTTCTCTCCTGATCGCTATGGGGATGTGTGGCTTTCCAACTCTAAGGTAGGTCCTTTACTGCATGACAAAACCCTCATTTCGAGACTCTCCCAGTACAGAACTACATAAAACAAATTAGGCATACACATTGTAATATAATTCTATGCAGGAGTTACTGGAGCATGAGCTGGCCATTTGCAAATGATAACTTCAGCTCAGTGATGTCCAGCCGCCGTTTTGAGCTTATTCTCAAGTTTATACACTTGAATGACTATGACCATGGGTATTGGATCCCTCATTTCCTTGGTGCTGGAATGAAGAACTATGCACATGAAGCTGCAAACCTAATCGCTAATATAAAGGCAGATTTCCCCACACATATTGCATATATCGCAACTCACAACAGGACAGTCAACATGCAGGGAAAGAAGGAAAAGGGAAACCTATTGATCAGCTTATTGAGCATTATAACTTGTAAGGACAGATACATGTACATGTACATGTACATGTACACCATAACTACTCTATATGTAAATTTGTGCATCAGTCATTACATGTATATATATACATATATATCAGAACGTACATAGATACATTCCATTCTCCCTCAGGGTCATCAAGCAGACACTGCGTTCTAGTGGGGCAAATGTTACTGAGGCACACATCACTGAGGTTTCCCTTGCAGCTATGTTTCTATTGGATGCAACTAAAAAAACAGACCAACAATTTAAAACAACACCACAGTCATACTGTACGTGATGCTAGAGATGATGTACTAAAAGTTGCAACATACCTCACTAACAAGTCAGTAATGACTGAGACACATGGCCGACATCAACCTGAGTTTACACACCCAGTTCAAAAAGGATGGGAAAAACTGAGTAAACCACAATGGATCACTGCAGTGTTATCCGGTGGAAGATGACCAGAGGAGAGGGGAGCATGAATTAGATTATGACTTAGTGATGTTGTGTAACCGTGCAATAGTGACCTCCTGCCATTCACCAGCGCAGTTGAAAATGACTTTAAATATGTATGTGTACCATACTGATATAGTGGAATAATTTTTTTCGTCTTTTTTTCTGAACTGGAGGAACATTACAAAGCATTATATTATAAAAGCGAGAGTGCAAATCAGGCCTGAGAAGAGGAATAGTACGAAGGTCATCAACACAAGTCTTTGAGTTGATGAGACTGCAAAGTTGTTTGATCACAGCATCTGAACAAACATATTGAACACCCAAGAAAGAGAGGTGTGGTTTTCAGCCAGTACCATCTCGCACTCACACTTCAATTCTTTCTCTAGCGACAATTTGGCAGAGTCAGATATCTCCCTCAATACACTAGCTCTCTTCTTGTATGACTTTGAACATGGCTTCAATATGTCAAGTTTGGAAGGCACTGTAGGGCAGCATACATCATTTTCTCGGACAAGACAGCAACAATCAAGCCCTTTAAGCAAAACGTTTCTGAGGCAATTCTCAGTGTTGCCTAACGCACAATACTGCTGCATAGCCCTGTCCGACAACTTCTTTGAAGTGACAAAGAGGTGGGCTCTTGATTGGCAGCCGTTTCGTCCAGCTCTTCCACAAAGCTGAAACAAATGAAATCTTACCTTGATGCATATGGGGAGATGGTTCAAGTATTACCTGATAAAATTGGGAAAGGGAGTCTGGAGCACTGTACACTACAACTACCTCTATGTCAGGAATATCCATTCCCTGTAAATTGAGGAGAATCAATTCAAAATCATTCTCTCGCTATAACAAGATTCACACACCATTCCGAATGCCACAGTAGCTACAAGTATCCGCAATCGAGATGTGCATGATTGAAAGAGCTCGACTATGCCACTCCTGGTAGACTGAGTAAGTGATGCGTGGAAGACAGCAACAGAACCTCGTGGTGCTTCATACTGGAGAAAAAGCCTATATATTTTGATAGCTGCTAAAAAAATTTAGTGTTTTAGGAATTGAGAATGGATCAGATGATTTCAGCAGGAATGCCAAGCCCCCTAAATCACTCAGCAGTACACATGAACATGTTAATATAGTGCATTCAAATAAATGACAGTATGAACCAAAATACTTACAGGCACACCCTTGCTTTTACAAACAAACAGATATATGTTGGGTCTGTCCAACGTACATAAGACCAGTACTGGTTCAGACAGACCAAGTGAACTGCAAATACAACTCTGTATATCGTAAGGAGCAGTTGCTGTCAATGCAATGACTGGTGCATCACACAGACCACGTAATCCACCAATGCTCTTGAAGCACGTTCTAAAATATTTTCCCCTATAAGTATATGAAAGATGTGACATCCACTAATACAAAGTGGTTAAAGTGCAAACTATTCATAGATGCAATGTGCCTCATCCACTGCTATGACGGAAACCCTCTCACTGAAGCCTGGCTTGGTGAAAAGGTTCCGCCATGGGGGATTTACAGCTATCTCAGGGGCCATGAAGACTGAATAGTACATCAAAATTATATGTACATACATGATCTGAGGAATGGGCCTTAGTATTATCATACCAAAACGAAAAATTCCTGCAGCTACATCCTCCTCACGCACAGTCCCACTACTTCCTATATGCACTGCAGACACACCAACATCAGTAAGACCTTTTACCTAAAGTACAGACACCTACTAAACTTGCACTTGTGTGATTTAATACAATCCAAACCTGATGATCCATAAGAGCAGTGAGAGGTGATATTATGATGCCAAGAGCTTCATCACTCAGAGCCAATGGAGCCAAGAACATGCACAGGGACTTCCCGGCTCCTGTTGCCATTTGTACAAATACATCTTGGCCATGCATAAGAGGTAGAAGGGCTTCAAGCTGTCCCGGATGAAACATGAAGTGCCTTTGCAATGCCAAAGCAAGTCTTGTTTTCCCGGAGCACTCAACATTCTCAGCTACACATTGACCCTTAGCCAGTGGACAGAATTTACTACAAAACTGAATACTACTCATTCTACTACGTGTTTGCATAGCCACTACAAAGAATCATCTGCTCACATGTGCATTTGCGCGTTTTCTTGAAAATGGTGTACATGCGCAGAACGTAGCCAATCCCTAGCCTCGCGGAGCCACGCCTTCTCGGAGGGAAGGAGAAGGCGTGGTGAATTGCCTATACGCCACTTGTTCTCGTTGCAGGAATTCCTGCAAACCAATCGGATTGCAGGATTTAGTTACGTCACGTATGCGCCGCCTACGCTTTCTGACCTCTACGCAGAGCTCTACTTGTGACGATGTTTCGACAACAGATCCAAGATGCAGCCAGTGCCCTAGGTTTTAGTACACTGAAGCCAGAGCAGGAAGAAGCCATCACCCAGTTTTTGCAAGGCAGGGACGTATTTGTAGCCTTACCTACGGGCTACGGAAAGACTGTGCTACATCGCTCTGCTGTGGGTATTTGACTGGGTAAGGAGAGTCACCAATCAGTCAATTGTGTTAGTTGTCAGCCCTCTAATAGCGCTAATGAAGGACCAGGTGGCTCACTGTTCATCTTGCGGGCTTATGGCTGGTATTATCAGCAGTGACTCAAGTGACTACTCTATGAGAAAGGAGATACTAGAGGGCAAATGCCAGGTTGTGTTCATTAGTCCCGAGTCCCTGTTCACAGGACGGAGATGGAGAGACATGCTGAGAGAGGAGCCATGCCTCAGCAAATTAGTGGGATTTGTGGTTGATGAGGCACACTGCGTTAGAAAGTGGTGAGTACAATTACTCTGTATTTTAGTCATGATAAACCACTTTCTCAATCATAGGGGTGAATCATTTCGTACTGAATTTCTTCGATTAGGAGAAGTCAGGAGCATTTTACCTCATAGTGTCCATATGATGGCTCTAACAGCAACAGCATCAGCAACATTGCGTCGTTCAGTTACTACTACACTTGGAATGCACAACATTGCACTCATTGAAGTGTCTCCAGACAAAGCTAATATCAAGTACGCAGTGTCTTCATTTTCTTCAATCGAGGAATCTTTCATGCCTCTTATTTGTAATCTTGCCAGACAAAAGTTTGAAATGGGACGTGTGATCATATTCTGTTCAACATTTAGTGAGTGCTCAAGCCTATACCTTTTGTTTCAGACGCATTTAGGATCTGATTTTTTGTATCCCTCTGATGCTCCAAACCTATCTAAATTTCGATTAGTGGATGTGTTCACATCCTGCACAGAAGTATGTGTTAAAAATCAAATTTTGCATCATTCACATTGCCCAATTCCCCACTTAGAGTAGTAATAGCAACTATAGCCTTTGGGCTAGGCATAGACTGCCCTGATATTCGACAAATAGTTCACCTGGGTCCACCAGATGATGTTGAACGCTATCTTCAGGCAACAGGTCGTGCTGGACGAATGGTAAACCTTCCACGGCTGTACTACTCAAAAAGAAACGTAGGCACCCAGTGGACAGGGCTATGCAGGAATACTTGGATAATCTTACTGTATGCCGTAGGGACACTCTCTTTCGAGATTTTGAATCATACATACCACCATCACTTGTATCACAATGCATGTGCTGTGATATATGTTCAAAGAGTTGTACTTGTGCTAAGTGTCAAGCATCATGTAGCTAATTTACACCTTTATAAGTTCAGGTAGCATATCTTGGAATATGTTCATTCATCCACTATATCATTAGATCATAACTAACTTCACTGAATATACTGGAGTCCATGTTTTTGAATGATGAATGACACCGTCCTGGAAGAGGGCTAAAAATTGAGTGAGTAAGCAACTCGTTCATGATCATATGCCTATCTCTGTCAGCTGATGCCACTGTGTGGTATCCTTTGTTTTCATTCACCCTTGTTTGTTCATCAAAGTTATCAGCAACAGCCTTTAGAACACTAATACACTTTCCTATTCTTTTTATTGCCATTGGGGTTTTATTTGCACCTAAGCTACATATTGCATCTTTGCACACACGATTCAAATGTTCCATGTGAAGGTCCATAGGTATATTTCTACCTGGCCTGCCTGTCGTGTTGATTAAGCGACACCACAAAAGTTGTTCAGCTTGGCGAGATGACAAAAGGAAAGCGTGGCTGAATAGCATTGTAAATGCTTCAATTGTGTATTTTTTTCTCCCTGAAATATTGAACAAGGGGAACATAAATTTCCAGCAGTGATGTACTCGTTGACCATCACCTTCCTCTATTGCATCAGTATACTCGACATACAATAGGCCTAGGGTAAGAAGCTCTATTGCATATCCCAACACTTTGTCGTTATAGCTGTAAACTGTATGGGAATCAGATGTATCAGTATTAAGGTGGAGATTGGTAAATACATCCACTATGGCACGGCAGTAAAATTGTAAAATTACTTTACGTTCACCAACAGAACGGGAAGAAAGATTTTCAGGCTTCAGGTGGTCAGGTGGTAAAGATGTTTGTTTCTCAACTCCTAAAACCTTTATGGCAGCTGATATGACATGACACTGAAGAACTAGGCGAAAAAAGTCATCACAAGCATTGAAATTATCTTTTGGGTTACATTACACCGATTAATTAGGTTGCGTAGCTGGTGGAGTGTTCGATAATCCATAGGTGAATGTTGATAAAGACGCTTAAAAATCACCTATTAAACCACAAATTTGTAATAATTACTGGGTCACATGCAAGTAATTCACTTACTGTAAGTAATATAACTGATGTATGCCAATCTTCAGCAACAGGAATAAGACCTTGTAATCTATCTGAAGCTCTTTCTGAATTTAACCGAATTTGTTGACTTCCTCTTGCTCGGGCTGCGGTGAGTTGGTCACCACCAAAAAGAACTGGTTGAAATATGTCATGATGCACCTGTATAAGTGTAATAGTATTGCAAGAATGCAAGGTGGGATGATTTATACCTTGACTTCCTCTCCAGTTGACATAATCTTTTCATCGGATGTGTACTTCACATATGGTACATACTCCTGTAGAGAGGTCATGATGGAAATCATGTCTTCATGCTTTGTCTCACATTTGAGCAGTACTCCTAACGGCACCTAGATGTAGGAAAGCAAAACAAAAGCAGCAGCTAATCTACGAACTGTAGTAAAGACATCTCTCAAACTCACAGTGTCTGACTTTCCCCCCATCTCTTTGTAATACTTATGTTGAATATGCCATTCAACAGTATCACCAAATGCAGACTTCATGAATGGAATATGCTCCACAATAATGCGTGAAACATGGATTTCAAAAAGATGCTTAATCTCAGATATGTCATTAGTACTTGGTAGCAATGACATAAGATTAGGAGCATCAGGTGGAAGAGGAAGAGAGTCACTGTGATTCGTGAGGTTGACCCTGTCTTTCACTGCATACGAATGAAAATAGTGAAGGCTGCTTGTTTGTCGGTCAAATCGTACATAACGTGGCTTCACAGTTTTGTCAATGTTGTCCCCTACAATTTTGAAACCATTCCATTCTGGATCACTAACGATGTCGTCTTCAAAAGAGTTCACAGCTGATTCTTCGCAGCTGATCAAGCCTTCACTCTCTGCAGGAGAACCTACTACAAAAAAAAATGTGTTAACATCATAAAGGACATATAAATATGGAATCGCTTAGTTACCATCAATAGACAAAATAGTCTGGCTGGAAAGACTTGAAACACTATGGGGAGAAGCAGCTGGGGACTGGTGAGGGGAGGCATCATCTCTGGACTGCACTGACATCTCACTGTCAGTAGATTCCATAGAAATATTGTAGCACATTGAAGAAAGGTTGACTGACATCTCCTTGGGATCTTTGTTCTATATGTACAGGAATGACAAGTGAAGTGTGAGCTGACCTTTGATTCATTTTATGTACCAATTCTCTGCTTAAAAGTGTATCCCTCCATTCAATAACTTTGCTATCGTAGTTAGATCCCAGTCTGTCCAGTAGATTGATGGTTGTTCTGTGGGCCAGGCAGAGACCAAGCTTTTGCAACCGATTGAATGTCTAAAGAACCATCACCAATTCATCATGTACACATTGCACACAAACAGCATTAATAATTATACCTGCTTCGAGCAGTGTCCACCATATAAAACAACTGAAACAATCTTCTGCAGAAGGCTCATAGAAGGACGTCTATTCTTCAGCATCAATGACGCACACATGCATAACATGTATGTTCTATTCAGTCTTAGGACCCTTGTTGAAAAACAGGCATCCAGAAGACAACAGAGTGTAGGAGCGTATGTGCCTAGCTCCAACTCAAGCTGACTCCAGTTAAAATTTTGAAGAGAGTCTGTTGCCTGTTCCCTCAGAAGTGATTTTGTCTTGTCAGAGCACATAGTGTTAATTTCTCTCTTCAGAGTGACACAGATAAGCTTCAGAATGTATTTTCTTATCTTGAGGTCTTCCCAAGCTTGCACAGCTAGTGAGTAGCGACTGCCTCTAGCAATGGCGAGATGGAGTAAGTATATATTCCTTGGGATTTTTGTAATTCACATTAACCTACAACAAAATGAAATGGTTATTGTGTAGCCATAATGCTAATCACTTACGTACCACTGCAGATGGGGATGTTTGATCTTTCCCTGAAAAGTGTCGTTTGGATGGTGGCTGTTGATGAAGTGGATGGCCCTTTCTCTTCCTTGCTGGCATGTGAGAGAGTGGTGGAACTGTGGGATTCATCTTCATCAACGCTTTCCCAGCTTTCTCTGAGAGCTCATCCTGCAACTTTGCCAATGTCTTGTACTTACCAAAACACGAGCGACAGAAATAGCGAGGGTTTTCCTGTGTTCCAACCATTTTCTCAATGTCTAGCTCCAACTCGCAGAGAGTTAGTTTAGCTGACATAACTTCCTTCCAAATCTCTCGAATTTCTCCAGCAACACTGCATAACACCCTTCTATCATAGATTTTCTTGGAGTCCATATCCTCCCCACAACCAAGGCAGTACTTCTCCGCACCACTCATTGTCGACTACAGAGAGAGCTGCATTCGCCAGTCCAGTGCAATCAGCCTGTGCGAGCTGAGCGGGGTCCTCTTTATAAACTCACTACACTGTACAAGTGTGCACACGTGTGCACAAACACAAGTACTACTGTGACTCCCCCACATGTTCGTGGGTATTACGCAATGTTATGATATTGAGGTTAATTTGACATTCCTATGGAACAAGTGGCATATAGGCAATTCACCAGGCCTTCTCCTCCCCTCCGAGAAGGCGTGGCTCCGCGAGGCTAGCCAATCCCGTGGGTTTGTGCTAGCGCTAAACGCTAAACCATGGCAGGCAGGAGGCCAGCACTGCAGTATGTATGATATACCTTAAACTGTTCTTCCCGTCCTTCATCTGTCTGCCTCAAGCTCTGGGATCAGCAAAGGTCATAGCTGGGCACAAGCCAGCCTTTTAGACGATGTCTCAAATCCACAGGGTTCTGAGCTCGCGCGAGTGCACGCTTGTATCATAGATATTATATCTTTGCTTGTATACGGCACTGAAACATACGCACGTTCGTACGCGTAGGCGTATGCGTTTGTGGTTGTTACGCCCGCGCGCAATTACCTTTTCTCTACCCCTGACGTCACTCACGTGATAAAATCTTCCAGGCTCTCTCCCGCTTTTCGACGTCCCACGGTTCTAAGATTGCGTAGCGGGGGAGAGCCTGGGAACGAGACTAAACCCCTGCTATAATAGCATAAACGCGAAGTGTACACGCGAGACTATGCTAAACTAATAGTAACGTATGACCTTTGGCCTTTTTTGTTTCTATGACCTTTAAGGTTGGGAAAAATTGCGTGGGCGGAGATGTCGCGGAATGACGGCGCAGGCAGCTTATTGTACTACATTCCGTTGCGCCAGTAGCGTGATGCCGATTTTGTTGCGCTAAAATGATCTACGACAGAACAGATTTTTGTTTTTCCCGCTAGAACCGCCCCATTTCTGGCTTGGGCATGCGCAGTAGGGTGTCATTAGCAAAAATCTGGTAAGGTCAAAGGTTGAACGACACGAATGTTTGAGACGGCACTGCCCCAAACTCCGCCCCTTCAACTCCAAGGATGATCACGTGATCAGTATTTTCGTAACACGTATTGTCCATGTGATCAATATTTTTAGTAAATCTGGCAAGTTCAAAGGTTGAACGACTCGAACGTTTCAGATGGCACCGCCCCAAACTCAGCCCCCTCCCTTCCAATGACTGATCACGTGATCCGCAATTTTGAATCAACCAGGTGATTATTTCTCTTCGGGAGCTGAAAGAGTCAGAAATGGATTCCTTACTACCTTCTGGTGAGTGTATAGCTTGTAACAGTGTGGGGAGGTATCCGTGGGGAGTGAAGGGATAAATATGCGGCACCCCTCTGGTGCATTTCCGCTTCAGTAGGAATTGGCCATTGGGAGCTGTGGAGGGTAGGAATGGGCCATTGGGAGCTGTGTAGGGTAGGAATGGACCATTGGGAGCTGTGGAGGGTAGGAATGGGCCGTTGGGAGCTGTGGAGGGTAGGAATGGGCCATTGGGAGCTCTGTAGGGTAGGAATGGGCCGTTGGGAGCTGTGTAGGGTAGGAGTGGACCATTGGGAGTTGTGTAGTGTAGGAATGGACCATTGGGAGTTGTGTAGGGTAGGAATGGACCATTGGGAGGTAGGAATGGACCATTAGGAGCTGTGTAGGGTAGGAATGGGCCATTGGGAGCTGTGTAGGGTAGGAATGGACCATTGGGAGCTGTGGAGGGTAGGAATAGACCATTGGGAGCTGTGTAGGGTAGAAATGGACCATTGGGAGCTGTGGAGGGTAGGAATGGACCATTGGGAGCTGTGGAGGGTAGGAATGGGCCATTGGGAGCTGTGTAGGGTAGGAATGGACCATTGGGAGCTGTGTAGGGTGGAAATGGGCCGTTGGGAGCTGTGTAGGGTAGGAATGGGCCATTGGGAGCTGTGTAGGGTAGGAATGGGCCATTGGGAGCTGTGTAGGGTAGGAATGGACCATTGGGAGCTGTGTAGGGTAGAAATAGACCATTGGGAGCTGTGTACGGTAGGAATGGGCCGTTGGGAGCTGTATAGGGTAGGAATGGGCCATTGGGAGCTGTGTGGGGTAGGAATGGGCCGTCGGGAGCTGTGTAGGGTAGGAATGGGCCATTGGGAGCTGTGTAGGGTAGGAATGGACCATTGGGAGCTGTGTGGGGTAGGAATGGACCATTGGGAGCTGTATAGGGTAGGAATGGGCCATTGGGAGCTGTGTAGGGTAGAAATGGGCCATTGGGAGCTGTGGAGGGTAGGAATTGGCCATTGGGAGCTGTGTAGGGTAGGAATGGGCCATTGGGAGCTGTGTAGGTAAGAATGGACCATTGGGAGCTGTGTAGGGTAGGAATGGACCATTGGGAGCTGTGGAGGGTAGGAATGGGCCATTGGGAGCTGTGTAGGATAGGAATGGGCCATTGGGAGCTGTGTAGGGTAGGAATGGGTGATTGGGAACTGTGTAGGGTAGGAATAGGCCATTGGGAGCTGTGGAGGGTAGGAATGGACCATTGGGAGCTGTGGAGGGTAGGAATGGACCATTGGGAGCTGTGGAGGGTAGGAATGGGCAATTGGGAGCTGTGGAGGGTAGGAATGGGCCATTGGGAGCTGTGGAGGGTAGGAATGGGTCATTGGGAGCTGTGGAGGGTAGGAATGGGCCATTGGGAGCCGTGTAGAGTAGGAATGGACCATTGGGAGCTGTGGAGGGTAGGAATGGGCCATTGGGAGCCGTGTAGAGTAGGAATGGACCATTGGGAGCTGTGTAGGGTAGGAATGGGCCATTGGGAGCTGTGTAGGGTAGGAATGGACCATTGGGAGCTGTGGAGGGTAGGAATGGACCATTGGGAGCTGTGTAGGGTAGGAATGGGCCATTGGGAGCTGTGTAGGGTAGGAATGGGCCATTGGGAGCTGTGTAGGGTAGGAAAAGACCATTGGGAGCTGTGTAGGGTGGGAATGGGCCATTGGGAGCTGTGTAGGGTAGGAATGGACCATTGGGAGCTGTGTAGGGTAGGAATGGGCCGTTGGGAGCTGTGTAGGGTAGGAATGGGCCGTTGGGAGCTGTGTAGGGTAGGAATGGACCATTGGGAGCTGTGTAGGGTAGGAATGGACCATTGGGAGCTGTGTAGGGAAGGAATGGGCCGTTGGGAGCTGTGGAGGGTAGGAATGGGCCGTTGGGAGCTGTGGAGGGTAGGAAAGGACCATTGGGAGCTGTGTAGGGTAGGAATGGGCCATTGGGAGCTATGTAGGGTAGGAGTGGACCATTGGGAGCTGTGTAGGGTAGGAATGGGCCGTTGGGAGCTGTGTAGGGTAGGAGTGGACCATTGGGAGCTGTGTAGGGTAGGAATGGGCCATTGGGAGCTGTGTAGGGTAGGAATGGGCCATTGGGAGCTGTGTAGGGTAGGAATGGACCATTGGGAGCTGTGTAGGGTAGGAATGGGCCATTGGGAGCTGTGTAGGGTAGGAATGGGCCATTGGGAGCTGTGTAGGGTAGGAATGGACCATTAGGAGCTGTGTAGGGTAGGAATGGACCATTGGGAGCTGTGTAGGGTAGGAATGGACCATTGGGAGATGTGTAGGGTAGGAATGGACCATTGGGAGCTGTGTAGGGTAGGAATGGGCCATTGGGAGCTGTGTAGGTTAGGAATGGGCCATTGGGAGCTGTGTAGGGTAGGAATGGACCATTGGGAGGTAGAAATGGGCCGTTGGGAGCTGTGTAGGGTAGGAATGGACCATTGGGAGCTGTGTGGGGTAGGAATGGACCATTGGGAGGTAGGAATGGGCCATTGAGAGCTGTGTAGGGTAGGAATGGACCATTGGGAGCTGTGTAGGGTAGAAATGGACCATTGGGAGCTGTGTAGAGTAGGAATGGACCATTGGGAGGTAGAAATGGGCCGTTGGGAGCTGTGTAGGGTAGGAATGGACCATTGGGAGCTGTGTGGGGTAGGAATGGACCATTGGGAGGTAGGAATGGGCCATTGGGAGCTGTGTAGGGTAGGAATGGACCATTGGGAGCTGTGTAGGGTAGGAATGGGCCGTTGGGAGCTGTGTAGGGTAGGAAAGGACCGTTGGGAGCTGTGTGGGGTAGGAATGGACCATTGGGAGCTGTATAGGGTAGGAATGGACCATTAGGAGCTGTGTAGGGTAGGAATGGGCCATTGGGAGCTGTGTAGGGTAGGAATGGACCATTGGGAGCTGTGGAGGGTAGGAATGGGCCATTGGGAGCTGTGTGGGGTAGGAATGGACCAATGGGAGGTAGGAATGGACCATTGGGAGCTGTGGAAGGTAGGAATGGGCCATTGGGAGCTGTGTAGGGTAGGAAAGGACCGTTGGGAGCTGTGTGGGGTAGGAATGGACCATTGGGAGCTGTATAGGGTAGGAATGGACCATTAGGAGCTGTGTAGGGTAGGAATGGGCCATTGGGAGCTGTGTAGGGTAGGAATGGACCATTGGGAGCTGTGGAGGGTAGGAATGGGCCATTGGGAGCTGTGTGGGGTAGGAATGGACCAATGGGAGGTAGGAATGGACCATTGGGAGCTGTGGAAGGTAGGAATGGGCCATTGGGAGCTGTGGAGGGTAGGAATGGGCCATTGGGAGCTGTGGAGGGTAGGAATGGACCATTGGGAGCTGTGGAGGGTAGGAATGGACCATTGGGAGCTGTGGAGGGTAGGAATGGGCCGTTGGGAGCTGTGTAGGGTAGAAATGGACCATTGGGAGCTGTGTGGGGTAGGAATGGGCCATTGGGAGCTGTGTATGGTAGGAATGGGCCATTGGGAGCTGTGGAGGGTAGGAATGGACCATTAGTAGCTGTGTAGGGTAGGAATGGGCCATTGAAAGCTGTGTAGGGTAGGAATGGGCCATTGGGAGCTGTGGGGGGTAGGAATGGGCCATTGGGAGCTGTGGAGGGTAGGAATGGACTGTTGGGAGCTGTGGAGGGTAGGAATGGGCCGTTGGGAGCTGTGGAGGGTAGGAATGGGCCGTTGGGAGCTGTGAAGGGTAGGAAAGGACCATTGGGAGCTCTGTAGGGTAGGAATGGGCCGTTGGGAGCTGTGTAGGGTAGGAGTGGACCATTGGGAGCTGTGTAGGGTAGGAATGGGCCATTGGGAGCTGTGTAGGGTAGAAATGGACCATTGGGAGCTGTGTAGAGTAGGAATGGACCATTGGGAGGTAGAAATGGGCCGTTGGGAGCTGTGTAGGGTAGGAATGGACCATTGGGAGCTGTGTGGGGTAGGAATGGACCATTGGGAGGTAGGAATGGGCCATTGAGAGCTGTGTAGGGTAGGAATGGACCATTGGGAGCTGTGTAGGGTAGAAATGGACCATTGGGAGCTGTGTAGAGTAGGAATGGACCATTGGGAGGTAGAAATGGGCCGTTGGGAGCTGTGTAGGGTAGGAATGGACCATTGGGAGCTGTGTGGGGTAGGAATGGACCATTGGGAGGTAGGAATGGGCCATTGGGAGCTGTGTAGGGTAGGAATGGACCATTGGGAGCTGTGTAGGGTAGGAATGGGCCGTTGGGAGCTGTGTAGGGTAGGAAAGGACCGTTGGGAGCTGTGTGGGGTAGGAATGGACCATTGGGAGCTGTATAGGGTAGGAATGGACCATTAGGAGCTGTGTAGGGTAGGAATGGGCCATTGGGAGCTGTGTAGGGTAGGAATGGACCATTGGGAGCTGTGGAGGGTAGGAATGGGCCATTGGGAGCTGTGTGGGGTAGGAATGGACCAATGGGAGGTAGGAATGGACCATTGGGAGCTGTGGAAGGTAGGAATGGGCCATTGGGAGCTGTGTAGGGTAGGAAAGGACCATTGGGAGCTGTGTGGGGTAGGAATGGACCATTGGGAGCTGTATAGGGTAGGAATGGACCATTAGGAGCTGTGTAGGGTAGGAATGGGCCATTGGGAGCTGTGTAGGGTAGGAATGGACCATTGGGAGCTGTGGAGGGTAGGAATGGGCCATTGGGAGCTGTGTGGGGTAGGAATGGACCAATGGGAGGTAGGAATGGACCATTGGGAGCTGTGGAAGGTAGGAATGGGCCATTGGGAGCTGTGGAGGGTAGGAATGGGCCATTGGGAGCTGTGGAGGGTAGGAATGGACCATTGGGAGCTGTGGAGGGTAGGAATGGGCCGTTGGGAGCTGTGTAGGGTAGAAATGGACCATTGGGAGCTGTGTGGGGTAGGAATGGGCCATTGGGAGCTGTGGAGGGTAGGAATGGGCCATTGTGAGCTGTGGAGGGTAGGAATGGACCATTAGTAGCTGTGTAGGGTAGGAATGGGCCATTGGGAGCTGTGTAGGGTAGGAATGGGCCATTGTGAGCTGTGGGGGGTAGGAATGGGCCATTGGGAGCTGTGGAGGGTAGGAATGGACCATTGGGAGCTAACTGAAGTGAGTGCTAGTGGCTTGTGTGTACAGTGTATACCACAACCACACTCAGCAAAATAAATCAGTGCTGGTCACTGGGGTCATGTCCTAAAAAAAAATATATATATATTTGAAGAATATGTACCCGCGGCGAGTTTGGTTGTATTGGGAGCTGTGTAGGGTAGGAATGGGCCATTGGGAGCTGTGTAGGGTAGGAATGGACCATTGGGAGCTGTGTAGGGTAGGAAAAGACCATTGGGAGCTGTGTAGGGTGGGAATGGGCCATTGGGAGCTGTGTAGGGTAGGAATGGACCATTGGGAGCTGTGTAGGGTAGGAATGGGCCGTTGGGAGCTGTGTAGGGTAGGAATGGAGCTGTGTATGGTAGGAATGGACCATTGGGAGCTGTGTAGGGTAGGAATGGGCCATTGGGAGCTGTGGAGGGTAGGAATGGACTGTTGGGAGCTGTGGAGGGTAGGAATGGGCCGTTGGGAGCTGTGGAGGGTAGGAATGGGCCGTTGGGAGCTGTGGAGGGTAGGAAAGGACCATTGGGAGCTCTGTAGGGTAGGAATGGGCCGTTGGGAGCTGTGTAGGGTAGGAGTGGACCATTGGGAGCTGTGTAGGGTAGGAATGGGCCATTGGGAGTTGTGTTGGGTAGGAATGGGCCATTGGGAGCTGTGTAGGGTAGGAATGGACCATTGGGAGCTGTGTAGGGTAGGAATGGGCCATTGGGAGCTGTGTAGGGTGCCATTGGGAGCTGTGTAGGGTAGGAATGGACCATTGGGAGCTGTGTAGGGTAGGAATGGACCATTGGGAGCTGTGTAGGGTAGGAATGGGCCATTGGGAGCTGTGTAGGTTAGGAATGGGCCATTGGGAGCTGTGTAGGGTAGGAATGGACCATTGGGAGGGTAGAAATTTGCCGTTGGGAGCTGTGTAGGGTAGGAATGGACCATTGGGAGCTGTGTGGGGTAGGAATGGACCATTGGGAGGTAGGAATGGGCCATTGAGAGCTGTGTAGGGTAGTAATGGACCATTGGGAGCTGTGTAGGGTAGAAATGGACCATTGGGAGCTGTGTAGAGTAGGAATGGACCATTGGGAGGTAGAAATGGGCCGTTGGGAGCTGTGTAGGGTAGGAATGGACCATTGGGAGCTGTGTGGGGTAGGAATGGACCATTGGGAGGTAGGAATGGGCCATTGGGAGCTGTGTAGGGTAGGAATGGACCATTGGGAGCTGTGTATGGTAGGAATGGGCCGTTGGGAGCTGTGTAGGGTAGGAATGGACCGTTGGGAGCTGTGTGGGGTAGGAATGGACCATTGGGAGCTGTGTATGGTAGGAATGGACCATTGGGAGCTGTGGAGGGTAGGAATGGGCCATTGGGAGCTGTGTGGGGTAGGAATGGACCAATGGGAGGTAGGAATGGACCATTTGGAGCTGTGGAGGGTAGGAATGGGCCATTGGGAGCTGTAGAGGGTAGGAATGGGCCATTGGGAGCTGTGTAGGGTAGGAATGGACCATTGGGAGCTGTGGAGGGTAGGAATGGGCCGTTGGGAGCTGTGTAGGGTAGAAATGGACCATTGGGAGCTGTGTGGGGTAGGAATGGGCCATTGGGAGCTGTGGAGGGTAGGAATGGGCCATTGGGAGCTGTGGAGGGTAGGAATGGGCCATTGGGAGCTGTGGAGGGTAGGAATGGACCATTAGGAGCTGTGTAGGGTAGGAATGGGCCATTGGAAGCTGTGTAGGGTAGGAATGGGCCATTGGGAGCTGTGGGGGGTAGGAATGGGCCATTGGGAGCTGTGGAGGGTAGGAATGGACCATTGGGAGCTAACTGAAGTGAGTGCTAGTGGCTTGTGTGTACAGTGTATACCACAACCACACTCAGCAAAATAAATCAGTGCTGGTCACTGGGGTCATGTCCTAAAAAATATATATATATATTTGAAGAATATGTACCCGCGGCGAGTTTAGTTGTATATATATGGTAAGCAGAAAGGCTATCCCATTCACATAGGCATGCCCTTTGTAATTCAAAAGATCATCCGTGCATTCCGTCTGTATTTGCACGTATTTGCAATTATGGTAGGCGGAGTGAACTTCGCTAATTTTGGAACAGCTAGCACTACTGAGAAAGAGCCATGTGGACGAAACCGGCGCCCAGGAAGGGAAGTAAATACGTTTTTCTCTTATTCAAATATTCTTTAAAGCCGTATACTGTGCACGTAGGACGGATTACAATATTTTTTGGACGACTGACTGATAGACAGATAGACAGACAGACAGACAGACAGACAGACAGACAGACAGACAGACAGACAAAACTGATTGCTTAACCCCACTCTGCGCATGCGCAGCCGCGGGGTAATTAGAAATCACATTAATGGCTGTACTCACACACACACACACACCATGTTTGTGTAAGCCTTGAAACCTCGCTATACAATAACCTTTTGCAACTTCTCCCCAGTGTTTGCTAAGTCCCAAGACAGTGTTGAATATAGATTCACCTCTCCATCAGTGTTCATTATGAGAGTAAAACATTTCAAATGTTGAAAGATGAGTGCCAAAAAGTAGAGAAACAAGTGCAGTAATACAGGGGATGAGGGCATGCAACAATAATAACATGTGTAACCAATAGTAAGAGATGTAGGGAGGGGTTATTATTGTTGCATGCCCTTATCTTGATATTCTTTTGTATATGCAGTCAACTGACACAATGTAAGTAGACATGGGGAGGGGAAGGTGTCCCGAAAGTACATAAATGACGTGATATTGTGGCCAGCTCTCTGCAGTGGGAGGGAATTCCACTGTGGAAGGATGAGGGAACAAAGGCCTATGTTGGGCCCTTCTGTGGTGTAGTTCACATCCCTGCATACACTTCAGGTCAGGGTAGGTCCAAGACTAGTATGGCAGCTGCACAGGTGTTGTCTGATAATCACATCCCCAAAAGTACACGTGTAGCACGTGCACCATTCCCTATGTATGAACCTGTGACATCCCTCCTTACGGTTGATTCACACTGCTTTAACAATGGAAAAGTTAGGCAAAACATGTACATGTATAGGTTTGTGGTGTGAATCCTCCTAAGAGTGACATGTCTTCTACCTCCACGTGGTGTCACTCGGGAGGAAGTTGCAAGGCACTTGTGTGCTTGACAAGTATTCTTATTAGGTCTGCAATGTCCACATTCACGCACCGTCAGTACGTGTACTGTCCAGAAATAATTATACCCTACATACCAGAGTATCCACCTAGTATATACACGTAGTGTCTGAATTACCAAATTCTTCTAGAGGGACATTACACACAGTGTCTAGTCACTCTGACGTAAGGCAAGGGGGAAAATCGCACTTGGTCTGGCCTGACCACACCGACGTATTGTATTTGAGATGTGCTTATCATTACATACATATTTGGTCTCATTGGTGCATAATAAATCTCGATTGAAGCCATTGTTCATAGTTTTGTGCAATTGGATGGAAGCCATTGCAGGTAGAAGGTAGCAGTAACAGTCTCTCTCTAGAAGCTGTAAAGCTGCTACTTTATATTTCCCTCAGGACCCTCTGATCTGTAAATCTTTGAACACAAGATAAAACCTCGCTAGACCAACTGCTGTTGTCTTAGTATCTTACTCTAAAGATCTGCTTTGGACTGCTGCAATTGTCATGCAATACCTAGGGTAGTAGGGTAGTGTAACTGTTGCCTTATTTGTGTGTACGGCACCTACATGTATATGCTTGATGTACTGTGTGTTTTTGAACCTTGAAACATAAAGTGTGTCCTAGTGCTGAAGGAAAATGTGTCCCGTTTTCAACAGTGTCCAACACGCTGTACGCTTTCCATGAGACCTTTACGTGTGCAGCTACATGTACATGTACATCTCTCATTTTGTAGCAATGTGAGAAACTGTACACTACTTTTACATTGGAAATGGAGCAATGTTATTCCTGTATTGACATATATCATCACTCTTAGTTCTTGTGGCAATTTAATTCCATCTCTTGTGCGTGATGAGCTTGCTAGCCAAACACTAAATACAGACAATGTTACATACATTTTGTTACAGCTTAGTAACATTAGCTGTAACATTGAAACCTTTGCTCTGATCTACCTGTAGATGATCTCTTCTGTTCCATGATTAGAGCCTAGCCCATTTTAATTTCAAGAGGACTCTAGTTAGAATTACCTGACAGCCAGTGCTGAACCCTTCCTATAATATTATTCATAGGCATACCTGGCAAAACCACAACTGTAAGACCAGTTTGAGTCAACACTATAAATGGAGAAATGAACACAGTATATCCTTGCCGTCGACCGGGTCGCACACTGTTTCCTGCCACAAGTAATGCAGGACAACTTGCCTCTCCCAGTGCACTGAAGGTAGAATGTTCCCCAGGTGACAGTGTCTTCCCTCCGTCCTCAAAGAAGGAGAAGACAGAGACGAAAGTCGGGGATCACGTCTGTATTCACTGGAGAAATATGGGCAGTTCTCATCTCCCCTGTCGCATTGTCGGGGTGTTCAGTGGTCGGTATCAACTTTACTGTTCAAAGGGTGTTCTGATCACCTCGTTTTGTACCACTGAGCTGACTCCACTGGCCAGTGGCTCTTCCATCTCGCTAGAGAACTGGCGGCAGGCCCCAAAGGTCTCACTGAGAAGTGTTGCCGACGACCCAGCTCTGCTCGAATGCTGCAATTGTGATATCCCCTTGTGCTCTGGTAGCATCGTGATTTCTTCGGCATGAGAGGAGGAGAATGAGGCACCAAACTTGTGGGTGAACAATGGTGCCTACAGTCTGAGCCATCGTGATCGGGGGGTGATTTTGTCTGAGAGAGGGTGGCTCACGGACAACATCATCTGTGCAGCCCAAATGCTCTTGCTGCAGTTCTTTCCCAACATGGCAGGACTGCAACCTCCTGTACTGCAGAAGGTGTGTGCATTTCAGGTCCACTCTGGGGAGTTTGTACAGATTGTACACGTCGGAAACAACCACTGGTGTGTTGTGTCCACGGTTGGTTGTGAAAGTGGGGCTGTCTACGTGTACGACAGCTTGTATAAATCTCCGACTAAAGAATTGATTCACTTGATAGCAAGCATGATGCACAGTCAGTCAAACGAGCTAAAAATCACGATGATGGATGTCGAGAAGCAGTCCAACGGCTCGGACTGTGGTGTTCTGGCCATAGCCTATGCATTCGACCTATGCAGTGGTTTTGACCCCTGCAGTGCAAGGTTTGATCACAGTGGGATCAGGCTTCACCTCACTACTTGCCTTGAAAATTGCCACGTTTCTCGTTTTCCTGTACTGGGTGAGCGAAAGAGTGCCCCTAGAAAGCCCAGGACCCTAGAGCTCCACTGCTCTTGTCGCATGCCAGAAGAGAAAGGTGACGAGATGGCCGAGTGTGATGTGTGCCACGTCTGGTATCACCGCCACTGCATGGACATTCCCAGTGAGGTGTTTGGGGAGGTCGAGGTTAACTGGGAGTGTAAAAGATGCGTAAAAGCTAAGCTGGCACCATTGGAAAGTGCCAATTAGCTCTGCTTATTTCTTTCACTCGGCATTTTGCTAATAGGCACGTGCATGTAAGTAAAAGGCATATGCTTCTGCGGTGCTATCCTCTATGGCTGTTTGTAGTGGTGCCTCGGTGTGAAATCTGCTGACATCAGGCACGTTCGTGTTTGTGAGCTGTCTAGTGTGTCTGCACCACACACACCAGTGTGTTTATGTACATGTACATGTGTACGTACATGTAATGCATGCATGCAGTGAGTTGTTGCTAGGAGTCGTTGCTCCACGCTCAGATGTTATTTAGTGTATGCATATTATGTGTGAGCCTGAGTGAGTTGTTGCTAGGAGTTGTTGCTCCACGCTCAGAGGTTCTTTTAGTGTATGCATATTATGTGTGAGCCTGAGTGAGTTGTTGCTAGGGGTCGTTGCTCCACGCTCAGAGGTTCTTTTAGTGTATGCATATTATGTGTGAGCCTGAGTGAGTTGTTGCTAGGGGTCGTTGCTCCACGCTCAGAGGTTCTTTTAGTGTATGCATATTATGTGTGAGCCTGAGTGAGTTGTTTCTAGGGGTCGTTGCTCCACGCTCAGAGGTTCTTTTAGTGTATGCATATTATGTGTGAGCCTGAGTGAGTTGTTGCTAGGAGTCGTTGCTCCACGCTCAGAGGTTCTTTTAGTGTATGCATATTATGTGTGAGCCTGAGTGAGTTGTTGCTAGGGGTCGTTGCTCCACGCTCAGAGGTTCTTTTGGTGTATGCATATTATGTGTGAGCCTGAGTGAGTTGTTTCTAGGGGTCGTTGCTCCACGCTCAGAGGTTCTTTTAGTGTATGCATATTATGTGTGAGCCTGAGTGAGTTGTTGCTAGGAGTCGTTGCTCCACGCTCAGAGGTTCTTTTAGTGTATGCATATTATGTGTGAGCCTGAGTGAGTTGTTGCTAGGAGTCGTTGCTCCACGCTCAGAGGTTCTTTTAGTGTATGCATATTATGTGTGAGCCTGAGTGAGTTGTTGCTAGGGGTCGTTGCTCCACACTCAGAGGTTCTTTTAGTGTATGCATATTATGTGTGAGCCTGAGTGAGTTGTTGCTAGGGGTCGTTGCTCCACGCTCAGAGGTTCTTTTGGTGTATGCATATTATGTGTGAGCCTGAGTGAGTTGTTTCTAGGGGTCGTTGCTCCACGCTCAGAGGTTCTTTTAGTGTATGCATATTATGTGTGAGCCTGAGTGAGTTGTTGCTAGGAGTCGTTGCTCCACGCTCAGAGGTTCTTTTAGTGTATGCATATTATGTGTGAGCCTGAGTGAGTTGTTGCTAGGGGTCGTTGCTCCACACTCAGAGGTTCTTTTAGTGTATGCATATTATGTGTGAGCCTGAGTGAGTTGTTGCTAGGGGTCGTTGCTCCACGCTCAGAGGTTCTCTTAGTGTATGCATATTATGTGTGAGCCTGAGTGAGTTGTTGCTAGGGGTCGTTGCTCCACGCTCAGAGGTTCTCTTAGTGTATGCATATTATGTGTGAGCCTGAGTGAGTTGTTGCTAGGGGTCGTTGCTCCACGCTCAGAGGTTCTCTTAGTGTATGCATATTATGTGTGAGCCTGAGTGAGTTGTTGCTAGGGGTCGTTGCTCCACGCTCAGAGGTTCTCTTAGTGTATGCATATTATGTGTGAGCCTGAGTGAGTTGTTGCTAGTAGCCGTTGCTCCACGCTCAGGTTCTTTTAGAAGCATGTACAGTAGCCCTCAAAAAAAGTTTCAGTTTTCACAGATTAAAACGGAACGGACTGTTCCGTTATGCGATTCCGTTACGCTCTGTTCCATTATGCGAGAGCGTCTGTGCAGTATTCGCTTTCCGCTCGCTTTCCACTGTCGGTGTACCGTGAATTCGAAAAACCCTGCCGCGAGAGCGAATTGTCGCGCCCTCTTTCTGTCTAACGGAACGGAACGGAATGGACGGGAACGTAACGGCCGTTCCGTTTTAACAATATTGAAACAGAACGGATGGAACCGGAAACTTTTTTTTGAGGGCTACTGTATGCCATGTATTTGTTGTGGTACATGTACAGTACTATCCAATGTCGTACCATAAACACAGTATAAAATGTAAAAACATTATTGGATAGTACATTGAAGGGTGGATGTCACAGTTTAAAGTGAATGTCACTGCACGTTTATCCTGCACAGGTGTTGTCCACATACTAATAATCATATGCCCAAAACTACATGGTAATTACGTGCAGCACATGTACCTTAAGCAACCTTATTATGTATGAACCTGTGACATCCCTCCTTACGGTTGATTCACACTTCTTTAACAATGGAAAAGTTAGGCAAAACATGTACACGTATAGGTTTGTGGTGTGAATCCTCTCAAGAGTGACGACATGTCTTCGACCTCCACGTGGTGTCACTCGGGAGGAAGTTGCAAAGCACTTTTTGTGCATGCTTTGCAACTTTCTGCGAACAGAAGACATACAATGTACGTAAATGCTGATGAGGGCCAACCAGCCTGAAACAGCTGTCCGCCGTTTGCTTGGTATGCTCTGCACAAACATTTTTTCCATGTGAAGGGGCCAGGGTGGTTTCATTACCCTGGCCATGCCCATTACTGCTGGCTTTAGGGTATGTAAGTCTAGGCCCTCGCAGAGCAACTAAGCATACACGGCGCTGATGAGGGCCAACTAGCCCGAAACAGCTGTCCACTGTCTGCCATTTGCTTCCCCATATCTGGATGCTGCAAGTACAGGATGTGTCAGTGAGGGACATCATACAACAGTCAAAGGAGGTCAGCTACAAACTGTGATATGTGATGTATAGGGAACCTTTACTACGGGTTTCCCTCCCTCTCTCCCTTAATTCTTACCTCCCTCCCTGCTCCAGGCCTATCCAGTGACAAAGGGAATTGACCAGTGGGGTAGTAGTCTGCGTCAGCCAGATCTTCTGGACCGAGGAAGCCCACGAGGCAATAGGAAATGGTCCTCAGGAGTACCACCAGAGGCTTCAGGACCCTTCTATCGTACACTAGTGGGGGCATTTTATCTAAACCTAGGGGCTGGGTGCCCACAAGGGGCCCGTCGCCAAGGCCCTGGCCACCCAGTGTGTGGTGTTCAACTGCTCCGATGGCCTGGACTACCTCGCCGTATGTACACAAACTGCAGCAACTGAAGGCAGTGATGGAAGAGTGAGAGGTTCCAGTACCAGTACATACTGTACATGTACACAAAGCATTCCTTGTTTATTTACTGATTAACCCTTGGCGTGCATGCGCAGTGAGTGTTATCTGTCTGTGTGTCTGTCTGTCTGTCTGTCAGTCTGTCTGTCTGTGTGTGTGTGTCTGTTAAGTCACATCTCACCTCTAGAGCGTCTGTTTGTCCTGAAAGTACTGACACGTACTCAGCGGGCAACGAAGGTCAAAAAAATTTGTGGGGTTTTCTCCGTTGCAGAGATCCAGCACTGCTCCGTTGAAAGCATATGTATGGTCTGCCACTTTCCTGTGGAAAGCGCGCATGCGCATTGTATAGCGCGTGCATTTTCAAGGTTCACGCACACGTGGCGCCGAGGGTTCTGCAATTTAGTGCATTCATTATGGTAATTACTCCATTGTCTTTACATGTACACATGTATGTTTTACAGGCATGGCTATTCCTCAGGTATCAATAGAAAGGTGCTGGTAAACCACAGGTCCAGTCCCAAGAGTAAGAACGTACATGTACATGGAAGTATAGGTGTATTTTGTGAGTGTGCTTGCCCTGGAGATGCTCCACTCCCTAATCCTTTTCCTGCCAGGTCTAGAGCCATAAATTGCTATTTTATGAGAGTGCTTTGTAACTGTACATGTAACAATCTTGAGGCCTCATGTTCAGGTGCTAACTCCATACACACCTAGGACATCTCTAATTAAGGCACATTTAGGTCATAACTCCATTGAGTCCGTCATGTATCACCTGTCATAATAAAGAGGGGTTCCTGCCGTCCTGTTTATCATGTTGCCTTCATTTCAGGGTGTCCTGATTAGAGGGGTTCCTGCTGTCCTATATGGTTACCCTCATTTCAGGGTGTCCTGTTTATCAGTCTCATCGCTCTCTTTCAGACTGATGCACATGGAGTGACAGTCCAGTACTGGTCAATGGTGAGTGACTTAGAATGTACACCATATAGTACCTCTAAAATAAGAGCACCTTTCCTTCCATGCTGTATTGCATTTGTCCTACGTTTGTGAATAATGTAAAATGAAGAGGCCTTTACCCCACCTCATATACACACACATGAAAACCATGTGCATAGCACACTAGCCAAACAGAAAGAATATAGAAAGAAACCCACCCATTAACCCACTCCGGCCTACATATGTAAGAGTAGGACACTGAATGCACAGCCTTGAGAACTGGGAATGGTGGGTTAAAAATCTTTGATGGTACCAACTCTCCCCATGTCCAGTACCCAAACTCTAACTGATAAACAAACACACCCGTGGCTCACTAACGGACATGTAGTTAAAAGATCTCATGCACTGTATTCTATACAAGATAAAACCTTTACATGCACAATGTATGCACCCTCTCTATAAACAGCATAAACTCTAATCTTTCTCCTAACTCCATGTTTAGCACATCTGGTATTGCCAGAAAGACTAATTCGGTGTGAAGCCTCAATGGTTGTGTGTCCCAGGACACCTCACAAATGGACACATCTTCAGGTCCCAACTCCATTGAATCCGGTACATACCACCCTCTGAAATGAGGACACCTCTCACACATCTTCAGGTCCCAACTTCATTGAAACCTGTAATGCACTATGTAGTTGTACATTGTAAGTGTACATGTACATATAACGTATAGATTTATACATAGATTGTGTGTAAGTACTGCCACTACTCCTCTTTGTGTGCATGCCTGTGTGCATGCCTGTGTGCAGGCCTCGAGCAATACCCCCTATACAGCTTCAGTGATGCTGTGGTTTAGCGAATGGTAATTCATATGTGCTAGATAGCCTTCAGGCCATACATATCTACACTACTGGATCCCAGAGCAGTACTACATATATTGTAGCCCAAGTTTCAATTGTTGGATGTACCTGCATGCACACGAAATGTTCTGTGAAGACATGACAGATGATGCACGTGGCTTATTGCACAGATGTAAAATTAGAAGCACGTAACGTATGTATGTACAGGATTCCTGTTTATCATGTTACCCTCATTTTAGGGTGTCCTGGTTAGAGGGGTTCCTGCTGTCCTGTTGGTCCGGTTAATTGGAGTACTCACTCCAGCCCGTATGAGATGATTGCAGAGAGCTATCTCAACTGGTTTTCAAGGCACTACACTAATCCTTAATCTTAGTCAATCTCCCTCAACGCTCTAACCACCCCCCTCGGATGCTGGCTACACCCAATGCTCCCTCCGCTCTCTTCTACTATTCCCTCTGTCTAACTTTTGATCGCTAGATATTTATCGAGTCGGCCCATACTACTAGTGTACTCTTGAACAGTGTTGCTTCTGACTATTTTCTAGTCTAAGGCAGAGTGGTTTTATCTCATAATCATTGAGATATGTTGTAAAGAACCATAATATTGCAGTATACATGGCTGTTTATAAAAACCTCCCAATAAAGGACAACCTCCGAATAAGGGTCAAAACCCTCTGTATAAAGGTGTCCCTTATTAAGATGTTCCATTGTGCGTGAGGACATCCCTCTCTCTCTGTACATGTACCAGCCCAATTCTTCACTGCTTTGGTTATGTGTTTTGTAACCACATCTCCATGTACATGTAACTCCCTCCCATACCATCTTCTCTCTCCCTCCCTCCCCTCCCTCATAGTGTCCTAACAAAATTTTTGGAAGCCTCCTGTAGGCTAATTTTTATCATTATAGACTTTAGCTAACCTTGGAGGCCAGGGAAATGCCATATGTACTTGTGTTTGGTTATGTGTTATGTGTTTTGTATGTCTGGGTTGCCTACCTACTTCTTACATAGTGCATGTATTTTGCTGTGCATGTACAATACACTGTGGCGTTTATGTGGCTACACACATGTATTGTTGTTTGACAGACAAATAAAGTGTTCATAGAAGCAGTATAGATTTCCTAGGTGACAGACAGTGTCCTCCTATTATGAGTGACGACATTGTTGGGCAGTGTGCATGTATATTGTAGAATGTATATCAGTTGAGCTTGCCCTACAATGTGCCCTTGACCTCCACGTTGTGTCACTTGGGAGGAAGTTGCGAACACTTCTTGTGTTTGCAGTATTTCTGCTAACAGAGGGCAGTAATAAAAATTGTAACCGTATAAATACAGGCACCTCATTCATCAGAACACTTCAGATGGTCAACTCTTTGCTCAATGTACGTACATGCAGCTTTCTTTTTCCTCCCAGGTCATGTTTTGTCCTGACCTTCCAATCACTTTAAAACATGCCTCTACATACCACCCTCTGAAATGAGGACACTTCTCTAATAGGGACATGTTCAGGACCCAAATCATCTACATGTACATGTAGGTATAGGACTGGACCCCTGGACATCTTTAATTAAGGCACACTTTGGGTCCCAACTCCATTGGAGCCTGTACATGTACACATACCACCCTCTGAAGTGAGGACTATTTACCCTGTAACTCTGTATGGCTTGGTTGTCCCCTGCAAATTGGGACCTATACATCCTTCAGACTATGAAGTAACTACCATAATCAGAATACAACATACCTAACTTGTGTAAGTAATCCAGATGCCTCTGTGATTTTAGGATGTGACTCGGCAGGATATTGCCAAAAAATTCTCATATGTTCTTGTAACTTTCAGGAAGATTTTCATGTATTTGTGCATACTTTACAGTACAACTAGAGGCATACACGGCGCTGACGAGGGCCAATCAGCCCGAAACAGCTGATGAAGGCCAATCAGCCTGAAAACAGCTGTCCGCCGTTTGCCTTATTTTAATGTAAAACATTGTGCATATGTTTGGCTTAAGCCTGGAGGTTGTTACATGTACATTGCCTAAGCCCTAGATCTAGAGACTGTATGTATAGTAGTTGTTAGGCCTTGGCTGTTGTATAGTGTGTGAGTTTGAACACTTGGCTTGTGGTATTACCCAACATTCCAAGTTCTCAAATCTGTGTGTATACACATAAGGACTTGACAGCCATGCACCAGTATGTGGAGGTGGCAGCGCAGTGGTATAGAGGTAGTGGTAGTACATGTACACTTGAAGAAAATTTTCATGTAAGTGATTATCAGCCCTTTTTATGGGGGTGAGGGTGGAGCACGTAGCAGTACGGCTGCTGAAGGGGGATGGGGTGAGCATTGTACAGGGTTGTGTAAGATGGTGGTGGATACAGGTGGGAAGGGAATGAGAGAGGGAAGGAATTGGTGCTTGGGGTGGGTGGGTGGAAGGGGAGCAATGTATATATGTTAGTAGCTGTGATTGTGGTAGTAGCTGAGGAGAGGGATGGAGGGGAACAGTGTGTAACTCACCCAAGGCAGTTACTTTCAAAGAAAAAAACTGCCTCAGGCGGGACTTGAACCCGCGACATACTGAGCTACCGAGGCAGCTCAGCTGGTTGGGGCCGAATCACACATACAAAGCAACACAACTCAATGCAAAGTGTCTCAACCTGAAGAACAGGCTAACTCATGCAAACCTAGTATAGAGAAGAAGACTGGGAAAAAGACGCCAAACTTCAAACTAAAATAATCAAACCACAAAACTCACAAAGCAATACAATACAACACAATGCAAGTCACCTAAGGCAGTTATTTTCAAAGAAAAAAAATTCCTCAGGCAGGACTCGAACCCGTGACATACTGCATACTAGGCAGGTGCTCTACCAGCTGAGCTACTGAGCATATCTACATGTGCATGTAGATATGCTCATCTGTACATTGTCAAAGTGCAGCATGCATGCAGACAAAGGGAGGGGATGATAGCATTCAACAATCATAACATGCGTAACCCCATATCCCTGCATCTGTAAATACTAAAAGGGGTTACGCAAGTTATGATTGTTGCATGTTATCATCCCCTCCCTTTGTCTGCATGCATGCTGCACTTTGACCTTGTTTCTATACTTTTTGGCACTTCAATCCCTACATCCTTCAACATTTTAGTGAAAATGTTTTACACTTTATATATGGTTACCCTCATTTCAGGGTGTCCTGTTTTCAGTCTCATCACTCTCTTTCAGACTGATGCACATGGAGTGATATAGTCCAGTACCGGTCAATGGTGAGTGACTCTGGAGCTTGCTCCAAGAAGCTATAGTCATTATGCTCCCTGCAGTGACCTATTATGCTCGATCAAAGCCATAGTGGGCGACCTTTGTTACGTGATGTGGCACATGGCCTTAAAGCTATAACTCACCAGTAGTTACTCTAGCAGCTATCATCAGCATCAGCTGAAGGGTTCTTTTTGATTCAGAAGAAACATTTTTCTCAGTATCAGAACAATGCACTATAAGAGGTTGGAGTGACGTAATCTTTCTCTTTTGTTGTGAAACATTATGCTCCAAAAATTTGTCATTATGCTCCAGTCAAGCTATTATGCTCAAAATTATGCCAGCATAATGTGCCAAGGCCTAATGATTATCCCTTGTCCGCATACAAGAATTGTAGTTCAGCTTTGTGGAAGCATGAACTCTGAACTCCGAACTATATATGTTATGTTGTTAGTCTGCATGCATAATTTCCACGTTTTTTCCTGCATACACAAGTTGTGTATGGTCATATTAGAGTCGGTAGACATGACACACCCACACATGACAAGAAGTATTGCTACTTCGTAATAGTAAGTCTGGAGCTGTATCGTATCAGTTTTAGGCAGCAGTTTATGCCTGAAGATGCGTTAATTGGTTTGTTTGTATGTGCCTGACCTATCACTAACTGATGGAATATCCAATCTCCCCATTTCTTCTCATGTTTGAATGTCTTCATCTGAACACCTTTTGTGGATTGTGTGCTGCGACTATGTATATGTTTTATTTATGTCTCTTGCAATTGAGTCACCTCGGCACGCATGCACAGCAAGGGTCGTGTGTGTGTGTCGTCAGTCACATCTCACTTCTGGAGTGTCTGTTCGTCCTGAAAATTGTCATGTACCATGTACTCAGCGGGCAACAATGTGTCCGCATGCGCATAGTATCAAGAGAACCAAATAAAACTATTTAGGGTAGGGAACTGGTATTGACACACAATATTTATAATTTGCTGTATAAAAAAAAACTATTTAGGGTAGGGAACTGGTATAGTGACACAATATTTATAATTAATATGTTGTATTGCAGCACCAGTAGAGCTAGCATCTGTAGACTATTCAGGGTAGGGAACTGGTATAGTGACACACAATATTTATAATTTGCTGTATTGCAGCACCAGTAGAGCCAGCGTCAGGGTCTGCAACCACCTTCATATAATTCTTTACTTTGAATGGGGTCTGGGCTAGATCCACATGGAAACAATGCCACACTGTCCAATTCGTCAATATGCACAGTATCTCTTTGTAGTGTGCTGCTTCCTTCTGTCTGATATACGATGCCTCAAGGAAGAGTTGCGACAATGGATCTACATTGGTCACGGTGAATGTTAGCCCCACATCTAACTTGCACTGAACAATCACGAATGTTCGTTTGTCCAATATCCTAATGAGGGACACATCACTTCTTTTGATTTGCCTTCTGTCGTCTTCATCGGTTACGGCTGGATATATCTGATATCGGTATGTTTTTTGGGTTGCTTTGTCATTAAGGTACTGCACTATCCCAGCTACAAGAGTTGTAGCCATTACCTGTGGATAGCCTTCGTTTTGTGGCAACGTGTTTGTTGTCAGCATGTCTGCCACTTGCGTCAGAGTAGTGAAATAGTTGAAAGCAACTGTTGCTGGTAGTTCTTTCATGTTCACACGTGCGATTTCTTCGTAAAATTCACCAAAAGGTGGAAGTAGCTCTGCTCTTGTCATCAAAGTCCATGTACAGGCAGAGGGTTTGAATTCTCCAGTGTGTACAGCCTGTAACAATGATGGCAATGGGTAATGAATAGCACTAAAGTGCATTGGAACCCCACCTCCCATCTAATGAAGTATATGGAAAATAGCGAAGAACTGGCCCAGCCACACAAAAGGCTTGAGAAGCACGCTGTATTTATATTTCAGGCAGCGTTTAGTACCCTGTCAGGCTTTTGAACAACAATCGCATATTATTCCCATCACTCTCATAAAAAATGGCACGTAGCCCAGGCCTCTGAACACTCACAGCATAAACATGTTCAGGGGAAAAACGGCACCCTACACTTGTTTCCTAAGATGGAGAGTGTTGCGAAAAGCTCATGAAAAGCATCTGTCTACAAGTGGTTTACACCATACCTTTGAGGTGGCCAGGTGTGGACACGCATGCTCGCTTGATTACTGTACGCGTCCACTCACTATTTTAGGGCTAGAAAGGACTACATACCATTTGCCTGCCTACCTCCACATCTTCATCAAGTGGCAGGTCCTCAATAGCAGCAAAATTGTTCTGGATGTTGGCATTAACCTGTAGCAAAAGGTCACCGACTTCCTGAAGTGGCAGGTTTAGGGCTATGATGGCAGTAGTGACATGAGCCACAATCATATTTTCATCTAAATTTTGGATGTTGTCCACGTTTGACAGTTTTTTTGTATAGACCTTCCTTCTGTTTACCAACATCTTTCAAAAGAGCTGCAAACAATGATATAACCCGAGTGATATAACCTGACGTGCACATATCAAGCTAGGTATGCAGCAGGGTTATATATAGGACGGGGGGAGTGTAACAAGCAGACTAATCAAAAAACAAACACCATCTTGACGGGGTGTGGGGGGGGGGGCGGTTGTAACAAGCAGACTAATCAATCTCTCCCATGCACTTTCAACCATACTGTAAATGCAGGGGGCGGGTAGCATAACGTACAATTTAGAAAGGACTCCTTTATTCTTCTGCTCGTCCTCCTTGGTAACATGATTGGACCGACAACACAACCTGTGAGAGAGAGAGAGAGAGAGAGAGAGAGAGAGAGAGAGAGAGATTTATCACAACTGCATTTGGCCTCGCTCTGTTCAATGATGACATCATTGCTAACACCTAAGAGGTACATGGCCACCATTGCACTTCGTGCGCATGGGTGTGGTCAACCCAGTAGGCACAGGTGGCAGGCCTCCTGCCCATCATGGGTTAGTTTGAGAACAGAGAGAGAGAGAAAGAGGGGGGGGGGAGGGAGGGAGGGAAGGAGGGAGGAAGGGAGGGAGGGAGGGAAGGAGGGAGGAAGGGAGGGAGGGAGGGAGGGAGGGAGAGAGAGAGAGAGCACGCACTTCCTAGCAATCAATGCATGGGTTGTAGTTGTAGGACACACAAACAGTAAGCAGAACAATACTCACACTCCCCAACAACGACCCAGTTGTGGATACCTACAGCACTTCCTAGCAATCAATGCATGGGTTGTAAGACACACCAACAGTAAGCAGAACAATACTCACACTCCCCAACAACTAGCCTCGTACCCAGGCTCTTATTGCGGGGAGGGGGGGGGGGGGGGAAGAGCCTGGTACACACTGTGTGCGCATGCGCCTAATTGCCATGGAATTCCACGGCGTTTGGATTCTATCGTAATTTCCATTGCACGATTACATCATAAAGTGCTAGATTTGCATTTTATTAAAGAAAGACATGGGTCAATCGTGTGTGCTCTATAGTGTGTTGGATGTCCGTCTACTACCCTCAAATCTGAACAGAAAGCATGTATGGGCTATATTTACGAGGGAAAGGACGCTTTTTTATGGCTACCAACCAGCTTTGGAAAGTCGGTTTGCTATGAAGTTCTTCCGTTTGTGTTCGACGCAAAACTTGCCAAGTTGGTGTTGTCTCGCCGCTTCTGTCACTTACGATAGACAAGTTCGTAGCCTGAGGTCTAGGGGAGTTGGAGCGAGCAGCCATCGTGTAGAAAACAAGACCCGCGTACGTCATTGCGCCCGGCCACAATTCTTCACATCCGCATATTTTACGTAGATTAACATTTAAATTGAGCGCGCGCTTAACCAGTGTGTACCAGGCTCTTTCTCCTCGCCCCACAATAAGAGCCTGGGTACGAGGCTACCCAACAACCACCCAGTTGTGGATACCTACAGCACTTCCTAGCAATCAACGCATGGGTTGTAAGACACACAAACAGTAAGCAGAACAATACTCACACTCCCCAACAACCACCCAGTTGCGGATACCTACAGCACTTCCTAGCAATCAACGCATGTGTTGTAAGACACACAAACAGTAAGCAGAACAATACTCACACTCCCCAACAACCACCCAGTTGCGGATACCTACAGCACTTCCTAGCAATCAACGCATGGGTTGTAAGACACACAAACAGTAAGCAGAACAATACTCACACTCCCCAACAACCACCCAGTTGCGGATACCTACAGCACTTCCTAGCAGGGTTGTAAGACACACAAACAGTAAGCAGAACAATACTCACACTCCCCCCAGTTGCGGATACCTACAGCACTTCCTAGCAATCAACGCATGGGTTGTAAGACACACAAACAGTAAGCAGAACAATACTCACACTCCCCAACAACCACCCAGTTGCGGATACCTACAGCACTTCCTAGCAATCAACGCATGGGTTGTAGGACAAACAAACGATACTCGCACTCACTACACTTCCCCAACAATTAACACCACCTTGCCCCAGCACACGATACAAGTAGCCACTACAGTTAGCACGTACTTCTTCACTTCTTCTCTTCTCTTCTCTCTTCTTTCTTCTGCTCTTCTTCCTTCTCTTCCTGTCTTCTCCGCACTCACTGACGCGCTATTTATATTGGCGCTTTACATAAATGTACGTCATGAATGGGAAGTAATACCCACATATTGGTGGTTTTGTGGTGTAGTGGAGTATGTCAATTGTGCATAGTACATGTGAGGAGTCCAATATGAAATAAAACTCCAGATCTCAAGCTACAGCTGGCTGAACAGAAGAGGGCTTGGCAAGAGGAAATTACAGCTGGTACTAGAAGACAAGTATGAAATGGGTTAATGAGTAGTGGTTTAGGTTCCATTCACTTGAGTGTCACGAGGTGGGAACAGGAGATACTGACTTTGGCGAGTTTATGCACCTAGATTCTCAATGCAGATGGTGATCTGAGTCAGCACAAACGACGCCAGACACTTCTGCATGGGGGTCTGGGATGAGATCAATGGAGTGGGGATGACTATAATGATTCATTTCAATTTGACATGAGGAACTGACATGCACCTTCCCCAGTCACGTACAACAGCGTGTATTGAGCATGCCATAGCATTTTTGAGGCAGATGCACACCTCCTGTGTACATACAACCTTGACCTTCATGTATGTAACACTATTTCAGATGGTGGGAGGGAATCTCTGCTCCACGTGCAAGAATATACTTTTGCACAACAAGCATTTTGTCAATTTGAAAAAAACGCCAGTGAGTATTGTACATTACACTATGAGATCACACACTATGCTCATCTAAGTCTGCAGGTGTCTTGAAAGGGCATAGATATGTATGTAATGTGCATACAATGTACATGCATTGTGTCCTCTCACTTTGCAAGACCTATTGTGACAATAATGGTTGGCAGGGAGTACATGCACTCTGGTAAACCAGAACATGCCACTAACTGCACTGGGAAGTGATACTGTGTAACTGTGGGTATTCATGTAAAAAGGGAGTAGGAAGCAGATAGAGAAAGGGTACCACTGTTGTACACTATAAGACTGGTGAGGTTGGTTGAATTTCCTCTCTGTCACAGTACAATCTCCAATGAGGCATGTATGTACATGTATATACATGTACATACATCATAGACATTATGAAGTATAAAGGTGTAGGACCCCCCCCCCCCACACACACACACAATACACCATATCAAAAGAGTGGCAAGGCAGCAGTATGCAAGGGCTCTGCTATTCTAGATCTACATGTACATTGTGTTGTTGGTCCATAAGATGTACATGTATATACATATCTTGGTCATCATCACCTACAGCAATTAATATGCAGCATGTAAGTGGCACATGGTTCTGCAGAGCTACATGTAGCTAGCCTTAAAAAAAAGCACAGAAGCAAATTTGTAGAGAATATTCATGTATAAAGTGAGTGAGGACTAAGGACAGCTGTTTCGAGCTTTTTAGCTCTCATCGGCAGGGACAGACAAAGTCATCTCACTGGACTTGAAAATATCTTCCAGAACTGCACCCAAAACATATGCAGTTCTACGAAGCTGCAGTCAGTTGCATCCATTGGGCAGCCATACAAATGTACATCTGAGTGCTGCTAATGCTGAGCAGGGATAGGATCTTGGTCGTGGGGATACAGTGGAAAGGACAGAAGTGAGATGACAACACTGGTACCTGTAGATGCACAGTAGACTCAACAAAGGCCGAAAGAAAAACAGAACATACAATATATAGTTATGTACATGTATATACATGTAAGTAGCATACAGAGATGAGGTGGGGCTCATGTATGTGCAGATTAGAAATGGTATACTAGGGCAAAAAAATAAGCTTTTATGTACCTGTAAACAGGGGATGGAAATCCAAAAGTGCCTCACCTCTGACCTACTTTAGTGTAAACTGTATGCAGGGATGTGGACTACACCACAGAAAGGTGAGAATTGACTTCCCAAGACCTATTGTGGAGACACACACACATACTTGTATACATACGTACATGTATATGTATGTAACCACACACATCAGAGTGGTGGCTAAAGGAGACACACATCTATATGTGCCTTTCCCAATACATATTGTGGCACACATATATACATATGTATGTAACCTCACACATCTGACAAGGTATAGACAGCAATGGCCACTGGCCATGGGAGTAAAAGGACTAACACAACTCTTCCCACAGGAAGAATGTAAACATACATGCATAGGACAAGAGGTTGCAACATGTAGGTATCATTGTTTACAACCAGAAGTGAGTAAGGAAGGACCATCAAAGTAAATAATCT